>CM060887.1:43761152-44066152 GCA_030762935.1 Hymenopus coronatus
TAAAAGGGTAGTGTGCCGAATAGCTAGAGGGCAATGGGACGTATTAGATTTTTTCGCTTCTACTTACAAGGGACCAAATAATAAGGACAAATACAGCTAATGTTTATCTCGATTAGCATGGTGTGCATAGAAGAAAAAACTTTTTAGCAATAATTTGTTACAGGTAGAGAAACACTTTTGAATGTATCATATTAGATGTTTTAACTATTATTATGTATATGTATTTTTACTTTCTCTATACGTGCTATGTACATGTGTATAGAGAAGGTATTGCAATGCACCCAAAAATTCGATACCGAGATTTCACCGGAAATACATGTTTTGAGACCTCCTGAAATTAAAAAAAAAGCATTTTTAGAAAAATGTCGGTGTGTCTGTCTGTCTATCTGTCTGTGTGTATATGTGTGTGTGAGAGTGTCTGGGCAGCATAGCTCAAAAACGAAAAATCCATTAAAAACCAAACTTGGTATTTAGGTTTGTTATCTCCCAAGGATGCGACACGAAGATTTTCAAGAAAATCCCCCGACTCCCAACTACCCTTTACATGGAACTTTTTTCGAAAATTTTTATTTTCTAAAAAATGACTCAAACGATTTTGATTAAAATATCGTATATTAAAGTTATTTAACTGACAAATAAAGTGTAAATCTTGAATTTTCTGGGAATAGCCTCTGAAGAGTACTTTATTCTGGATAAATTTTACAGAATTTTGAATAACTGCTAAACCGTAAGAGATAGATAAAAACTTACAACACGAGAAATTTAGAGCACGCTAAAACACACAATTTATGTTATATACATGTTTTCTTGGAGTTCATTGTTTTTGACAATGAAAAACTATGAAAAACTTATACTTTTCTCATACAGGAATTTATGAACTGCTGTCCATAGAAACAAAGGAACTTCAGTTACACAGCAACCAGCTTTTGATTATCAGTTTATCCTATAGTACTCCCTTATTTCCCTTCTAGTTACAAGGTAGCAAGTAATAAGTCTTTTTCTCGATTAAAATGATGTAAATAGAAGCAGAAGCCTTTTAACAATAATTTGTTAGAGAGATTTAGAGAAAATCTGAATGTATCATATTAGTCGATTTTAATTATTATTATGTACATGCATTTTTAGGTTACCGTTATTAACTCATGTGTCTATTTTAACAATATATTTGTTGAGGCACTATGGGAAACTGTGCAAGTGCTACATCACAGACTAAAATCCGCAGTGTGCACCCATCCGTCCTTTCATTTACGCCACTTAACCTGAGCGAGTCTCATTTTCCTCTCTCATTCTGTGTAATTTGCTGCAGCATGTTTAATGTATATTGATTTTTTTAGCAGCAAAACACCAAATCTAATTTTTACGCTCTAGCTCGCTGTGAACGTTGATGCTCTTTGCCCTTCCAGTTTGGGCAAAATGGAACTATAGGGTAAACTTGGCATTTATGGGCACTAAGGTACGACGGGCGTTCAATAATTTCTTGGAAATCCAAGAATTTACACTCGCAGCATCGAAAAAAATTGCATTTATTAACCGTCGTATCTTACTAGATGGCAGTTAAAGTTTCAGCTATATCCATCAGGTGGTTTCATTGCTATAGGCGATTGAATTACCAATATTTTCTTATTTAGAAAGATTCAAAAAATAGGTTTTGTACTGTAATTAAAACTTCTATTTAAAAGGCTTAACACCGAAAGATATAAAAGCTGAATTGGATGAAGTTCATGGAAAATCTGGTCCTGAGTTAGCAACAATTTACAATTGGATAAATGAATTTAAAAGCGTACATCCACAAATGATGAACATCTTTCGGGACGTCCAGTAGAAGTGAGTTCCTCCGAAATGATTGACAAAATCTAGGATTTGGTTTTGAGTGATCGATGAATCATCAAAGTTCGCGAAATTGTAGAAACCATAGGCATATCACAAGATAGGGGTTCTCAATTTTGCACCGAAATAGGTGTCGCGTTTGCTGTAAATGGATTCGAAAGCTGCTTTGGCACTTTTCCGTCGCAATGCTGAGGAGTATCTGCGCCGATACATAACTGCGGATGAAACGAACCGGCTGCAAAGAATGCAAAGGTGTGAAATATGCAAGTTGATGGCCTCAGTTTTGTGGGATGCACACGTAATCGTTTACATTGCTTATTACAGAAAGGAAGAACGATAAATAGAGAGTATTTTGCTTCGTTATTGCACCGGTTAAATGGAGAAATCAAGAAAAAACGCCCTCAGGTGTCAAAGAAAAATATTCTCTTCCATCAGCACAATGCAAGGGTGCACACCTGCGTCGTTTCAATGGCAAAAATTGTATAATTAAGGTTAGAATTATACAAAATCCCACGAATTCAGTACATTTGGCATCCAGTGACTTTTATTTAATTTCAAACTTGAAAAAGTGGCTTGGCGGAAAACGATTCACATCTAACGAAGAGTTCGTCATCAAAACATAAGCCTTTTTTGAGGATTTTCCGAGATACTAATTTTTGGAAGACTTAAAACAGCCGGAGAAACGCTGGGGAAAGTGCCTCGAACTAAAAGGAGATTATATTGAAAAATAAAAACAATCTGTATCTTTTACATCTTATTCTAAGGTGTTATTGTACGCCCTTCGTAATACGGGCACATTTAAAAAACTTACATTTTTAAGGCAATTTTATTGAGTTTTAGTTGTGGGTTGTTGGTTATGCTGAAGTATCATTGTGATTGTATGTGCTGGACGCGGTTTAGTGTACTGATAACAGAACCCCTGACTAATTAACTTCAAGGAAAATATACTTGTATCAATTCATTTTCTTAAAATATCACAGCACAGTCAGCTTATTGTTCAGTAAACGTGTTAATATCTCCATCCTTAGGTTAGTGTAAACGCATTTTACAGGCAAAGGAATATGCTTGAGAGTAGTACCAATTTCTCAAAGAAAAACACTAGACAAATATGGGCAGTGTGATTACGGGTATCATGGGCTTAAACAGTATTAGCCGATATCTTCTTTACATGATGCTTGTAGAGTTTGATTTTTTATTTTAAATCTTGAATGATATTTACAGTATTGCGACATTGCCGTCCGTATGCGTGACCGCTCTCATGTTCGCTCTGGTATGCGGCAGTGAAGATAGAATGTGAGAAATCACAGTTTGATGATAAACAACGGCGCGATGCAACAGATCCTTCGGAACGAGAGAGTCTCACGATATCATATTATTCTGATGTTTCTGCCAACTTCGATTTCTACTACCTTCGACACGTTTCTAGAAAGTTTGTGACGTCATTTTCTTTTAGAAAAGCAGGAAGAAATGCATAGCAATGTTGAGAATTCAACTGAGCTGTGAGTGATTGCAGTGTTAGCGCAGTGGAGTGCGAGCCATGGATGGCGTGCAACCATAAATTGACTACGCATCGAGAGAATTATTTGTATTCATGAAAACAATAGTTTATTTGTAACTATTTTTGAGTCAATAAAGACATTTGTTACAGTGTATATAATTCAAAATTAAAGAATCTATCCCTTTTAATGATAGTACTGAAGCATCTGTTGCTGTGTGTATATCTGCTGAAGTGACAAATTTTACTCCTGCTCTGTCTTCAATTTCACATCCTTGTCTTGGTCCATCCTTTCGCTGAAATTCAGCTCATCTTCAGGTTTCAATCTCGCACTACCCTGATGTGCTACATCTGGTCCATCTTCATGTCCGAATCCCGGGCCAATTTCACATTCTAAATTGGCTTGCAGCCTTCCTAAGTCGTCATCCAGCACACTTACCTTCAATGAATATGTTTTAATAAATAACTACCGCATTCGAGCAGCTCAATACGATTCTCCTAATTCTATATCTCCGAGGTCAGCAGCATCACTTTTTGAGGAATTGAGTCCAAATCCAAAACTTAAAATCACCATCAGCAATTGTGGGAGAAAGAACAATATTACTAGAGAATTGACAAACATAGAATAGTTAGCTCGGGGGTCAGCAGAAGAGGTTTTGGTACAAGACGAATAAAACAAGAAGAAAAGCCTATACTTTCCTGCATATCTTCCGTTAATGATGAAAATGAGGGTCGGATATTGATTTTGCTCATGTTACCTGTGGTTTCCTGAGGAATGTATTTAGTTGAAAGACGATTTATTCTATTGTAATGAGCATGAAAATGAAGTTTTTGCTAGTTCTATTTTGCAAAGTAATTTTAGTTATAATAGATTTTAATTGATCATACTGCTAACTCAATAGCTTATCTATTTGCATTGTCCAATGGGCAAAAAATATTTCTATATAACATCTTGAAATAGGTTTCTATGTTTTCTATGTGTGATAAGTTTTGATCAATGTTTCCTCAAAGTTTTTGAGTCTGTCATAAGCGTACAGATGCTACAATATCTTTGACAGTAATATGTAAATACAACGACAGAAGTTGCAGCTAATGTCAATTAAAACCCACCTGTCTTAAATTCCCTACTGTGGACATTTTGTCAAATATGGGGTATGTACTGATTTCTGTAAAGGTTATAGTTTCAAGGTTTAAATGCATTTGCTTTACAAAAATAGAAAGTGATTTTCTGCCCTTTGTTTCCATGTAGTAAATATTTTACTGCCCATATTTCCCAGGTTTCGTATTCCGTAAAACCAGATGAGGTAGAGGCATCTTAGAGGATATAATACCCAGTGAGATGCTCTGTGGTATTACATTCGGTAAGTCCAAAGTTCAATTCTGCTTACCGCTCGACTCTGACTTTGGAGTTGTTATACTTTACCCTGGTCGGTTGGCGAAACCTTGGATGATTTCTTATTAACCACGACTTCTTTCGGTCTTTCCGTTTTATTTCGTTTACTTATCATGTTTTAGGTGTAATTCTAGGTTTCGTGGCATGTGATAGAGCCTGATAGATGACGTGGATGAAGGCTCATAGGATAGAGCGTTCCTGATGAACGCTAGAGAAGCTCCTAGTCGATGGGTTGCTTGTCACCCTTCCTGCCTCCAGTAGTGAGATGAGACTGCCGCTTGTTTCTCTGACTGCGGTCTCTAGAATCCTGCTTTTCCTTTTCTTCTGGGGGGAGGGATATGTTAGTACTAGAGAGATCTGCAATCCTATAACCTGAGACGGGAAACCAAGACTGGCAATGTGGCCCATATCGCATATCGAACCATCAAATAGCGGTAAACCGGAAAACCCGGAGAAAGCCCGCCCTGCGCCGCTTTGTCCACCACAAATCGCACATGTGATGAGCTGGGAGCGAACTCGGCGCGGCCTTGATATAAATATCTCGATTATGGTAAAATTCGTTCGAGAAGGTATGTTTGAAGCGATATTTGCTGGCTGGAATTGATGGCCTTGTTTGTTTACTATATTCCAAGCAATACTACATTCAGAGCTGAATAAGTCCTTGTTTATAACATGTATAAAAAGGTCGGATATTTATGGATATAAAATATTGATAGTGATGCATCTGTAAAATTTTAACTAAAGTTACGAAAAATTTAAAAAATCATAATAAAATAATATGAATTGTTAACTTAAAAAGTATACCAGTTTTTCCACTTGACACAATTTAATACCAATTACCTGAACCTGTAAGATGCATTTTCATTAATAAGCATGACCAAATTTATACCTTATTGTCTAGCAAACATTTTCTCATCAGTTTTTATTACTAAGATTGCTCCACACTTTGCAATTTTTTATTAATTGTTTAAAAGATTTTATAACGTCTTCTAGAAGTACATAAAAAGAAAATAGTCATATTATCTTTTCGAAATAGTGATCCAGTTCTGAGAAATAAACTACTATATTTTTAAAAAAAGAGTTATGAAAAGTACAAAATATAATGATGTTTCTGCAATAATTAAGGTTAATATAAAGGGATATGATATTATAGATAGAAAACTTATATGGAACTTTAAAGTGTTTATATTTTTTACGATTTCAATTGTGTGTTTTGAATATCCTTTTAATGTTTAGTATGCTTGTTTATGACATCATTTAATACAAAAGTTAAATAAAAATAAAAAATAAAAAAACAACCAATATTTCAATTTTAGCATCCTTAAATCTGACTTCAAACGAACTATTTTTCTATTTCAATAACATTTTATTAACCACTATATTTTTCCCTGCAGTTGTTGTAGTTGAATTAGGTAATAATTATTCTACGTATACTGTGCTGTAATTTCTAGACATATGATTAAACAGATTATTACTATTTAACATCCTGTTTACACACTCACACGTAACTTTGTTGCCGCTGCAATCTTGCGAACCCGCGTACGAAAATGTAACTTGCTCTTCATTGTATCTGGAGCTTTGCAATTATCATATAACTCCATTATCTTTGCTGGGAGGGGAATTTTATTCGTGCAGAAGTTTCTGCAGTCTCTGCATAGCTGAATGGCGAATGAAATGTGGGAGGAAGTAATCGAGCCGGCTGCAAAACTTGACTATTACAAACCGCAAAGTTTTGCGGGCTAACAAGCTCCATATTACCGGCGCTGGCTTCTAACATTCAACTTTCCGCCACCGCAGACAATAATTATTCCCTACTGGCAAGGTCTTACTAACTCTAGAGATGCTGCTTTATGCTTAACATGTTTTAAGCCTTTCATTAAGAATATTAATATGAAAATGACTCTTCTATAGACCTTATGGTAATCTTATTAAATACCAGGAAAAAAATCTGAATGTATTCCATTCACGTCTTTCTCTACTTCTCTGCAATACTTTGTTAAAAGCTTATGTCTGTATTTACTTCATGCTAATCGAGAAAAAATTAGAAATAGTTTTATTACTTGCTTACTTGTAAGTAGAAGCGAAATAAGGGAGTACCATAGTTTAAAGTGATAGTAAAAAACTGGTTGCAATGTGGCTGAAGTTGTTTTGTTTGTGTGCACAGGAGTTGACAAATTCCTGTATGAGAAAACCACAAGTTTTTCAAAGCTGATACCAAAAACAAGGAATATCTAAAAAACGATCAACTTCACGAAAAAATGTATGTAACATAAATTGTGTGTTTTAATGCCCTCTAAATGTTTTGTGTTGTAAGTTCTAGTCATTCTCTTATGGTTTAGCAGTTATGCAAAATTCCGTAAAATCCCATATGAATAAAGTAGTCTTCAGAGAATATTTTCAGTGAATTCAAGATATGCATTTATTTTTCAGGGAAATATCTTTAATATACAATATTTTAATCAAAAGCTTTAGTCGTTTTTGAGAAAATCAACATTTTTAAAAAAAAATCCATTTAAAGGGTAGTTGGGGGTTGGGGAATTTTCTTGAAAATCTTCGTTTCGCATCCTTGGAAGATACCAAACTTAAATACCAAGTTTGGTATTTGACAATCTTTTCGTTTTTGAGCTATGCTCTGCACATATAGAAACACGCACACACACACGGACCTTTTTTCAAAAATTCTCTTTTTAGATTCAGGGGGATCCAAGCATATATTTCCGGTAAAATCTCAGTATCAAATTTTTGGGTACATTACAGTACCTTCTCTATACACTATATATATATATATATATATATATATATATATATATATATATATATAGTACGTGTAAAGAAAGTAAAAATCTGATTTGTTCCATTCACGTCTTTCTCTAACAAACTCTACAATAAGTTATTGTTAAAAAGCTTATTTTTCTATTTAATTAATACTAATCCAGAAAAAAAAATATAGCGGAAAGGTTTTATTTCCTGCTTCCTTGTAAGTAGAAGGTTGCTATGTGATTTAAGTACATTTGTTTGTATGGATAGAAGTTGATAAATTCCCGTATGAGAAAAATATAAGTATTTTAGAGCTGAAAATAATTCCAGGAATATCTTGAAAACAGTTAACTCCACAACAAAAACGTAGAGGTCATATGTTGTTTGTTTTGACGAGATATACATTTTTGGTGCAGTAAGTTTTTGTTTATCTCTTAGGATTTAGCAGATAAGCAAAAGTTGGCAAAATCCATCCAGAACAAGGAGGTCATTAGAGTCTATTCCCACAAAATTCAAGATATACGTGTTATTTGGGATTTAATATGGGATTTTAATCAAAATCATTAGAGCCATTTTTAAGAAAATCAAAATAGTTGTTGAGCTATGCTGCCCACAGCCACACAGATAGCTAGATAGGCAGACAGACACACACGGACTTTTTTTAAAACTGGATTAAGGGGCCTCAAAACATGTATTTCCGGTGAAAGCTCGGTATTAATTTTTGGATGCATTACAATACTCTATGTACATATTACGTGTGCAGAAAGTAGAAAATTAAAGAATATGATGTATTCCATTCACATGACTTTCTTGCCTATCTACAAACTCTATTATTCTATTATATTTTTTCGAAAACTTCCACGGTCAATTTTAAGATTATATTGGTGTAATGTCTCCGGTGTAACCTGCGTCTTAAGGCTAATATTTGTCAATGTTTCGTCCATCTTATAATGAGGCTTCTGTAGGCTAACTGATGGTTCATCATAAGAAGGGTGAAACATTGGCAACTTTTAGCCTTAAGATGCGGTCTACGCTGGAAGTATTGGACAAAGATTACTGCTTTACCTAAATTATGCTAATTTTTGATTTGCTAATGTTGCTTTATCACTTGCTTCTTTAAGTAGAAGAGAAATACGGGGATACACTAGGCTAAAACGATAGCCAAACCTTTTAAAAGTTGGCAATAAAACAAAAGAGGTTTGAAACGAAAGGTAATACGTTAGAGAAAGTACATAGTTTAAAATTGAAACCAATTAAGAAGTAATATCTCTGAAACAGTGAACTGTGCAACAAAAACGCATTTTATATATATTGTGAATTTTAACGAGATCTAAAAATTTTTGATGCAAGTTTTTGTGCATTTCTTACGATTATTCAAAATTCGGCAAAATTCATTCAGAATGAACAGATCTTCAGAACTATTATCAGAAAATTTAAGATGGACATTTTATTTGTTATATAAATATCTTTAACATACGATATTTCAATCGAAATCGTTAGAACCATTTTTAGGCATTTTCGAACATTTTTTCTTGTAAAGGAAAAAAAAGTCATGTGAATGGAACACATTAGATTTTTCTCAATGTTACGGTAATGGACTGAAAATTGATTTTCTTATATTTCAGATTTGCTATAATTTTTATATTCAGGTTTGCATACCCAGTTTTAAATGTAGTGTCCAAAGTCTCATGGATGCATTTTATGATTGGTTAATTCACTATCTCATTAAAAAGTTAATACCGAAAAAACCAAGAAACATTTTAATTCTGACTTCATTAAAACATGAACATATTGCTCTATATATTTCTGTGGCAAATTTGTATTTTCAAAGCAATTTTACAAAATTTCCATTTGTTTTGTTAACTATAAGTATTTAATTATATTATCTGATCAACCATTTAAGCAAGAGCTTTAGGTTTTCCAAAGTTATTTCTTTCTTTATTCTTATAAAATATGTTTAAAATTAAAAAGTTAGAAAACACAGTGCTCTTGTACCTTAATATTTTACTATAGGCAAGTAAATTTGCATTAAAATGAACGTTGAAAAGTATTAGTCATATAATGTTCTTTAAAACAGTCTCATTTTGGTTAAAACAAATAGCAACAAATTGCCATATGGTTAAATTTAATAATATTTAGTTTATCTTTAACCTATTGTTTTGGAAAGTGTAACTAAAAATCTGATGTGTTCCATTCACATGACTTTCTCTACATCTCTGCAAAAAATTATTCTTAAAAAGCTTATAATGCTATTTACTTAATCCTAATTGAAATCAAATAGCAGAAATAGTCTTATTACTTGCTTCATTGTAAGTAGAAGCGAAATAAGGGAGTATCATAGGTTAAAGTGATAGTCAAAAGCTGTATGTGGCTGAAGTTCCTTTGTTTGTATAGACAGGAGTTGACAAAGTTTTTAAAGCTGAAACCAAAAACAAAGAATACATAAAAAAACGATCAACTCCATAAAAAAATCATATACCATATAAATTGTATGTTTTAAAGTCTAAAGTGTTTTTGTGTGCTAACTTTTTTTTCCATCTGTTACGGTTTAGCAGTTATGCAACATTCCGTTGTCTTCAGAGGCTATTCCCAGAAAATTCAAGATATACATTTTATTTTTCAGGTAAATGTCTTTAATATATGATGTTTTAATCAAAATCGTTAGAGCCATTTTTGAGAAAATGAAAATTTTCGAAAAAAAGTTCCATGTAAAGGGTAGTTTGGGGTGGGGGGATTTTTCTCAGAATCTTCGTGTCGCATCCCTGGAAGATACTAAACTTAAATACCAAGTTTACCGACTTTTCGTTTTTGAGTTATCGTGTTCACAGACACTCAGACACACGTGCACACGGACACACACTCACACACACACTAACACACACACACACACACACACACTCACGGACCTTTTTGTGAAAATGCCTTTTTTGGATACAGCGGAGCCTAAAACATGTTTCCAGTGAAATCTCGGTATTGAATTTTAGGGGGGAGTGCAATACCTTCTCTATACACTATGTACATAGTACGTGTAGAGAAAGTAAGAATGTGAGTCACTGTGTTTATGACTAAGAGAGTTAAGTCATACATGAGGCAAATGCGAAGAACTTTGTTTTTCCATGGTTCGAAAGGCTGTTACTGATAAGGAAACTATTTAGAGAGTTTCACATGTATATGATTTAAAAGATTGCAAATGCAATGTGGCGTGCTCGAAGGTCTAAGGCAACTAAGTATTCATGTTTTCCAGAAAATAATCGCGCTTGATTATAATGCAGGTTTTTGCTTGTAAGCCAAAGAAGAGAATGAACTTCAATAATTTATTATGGCACATTCCTTGCTGCTCTCTATACAGTAGGAATGAACATTTTCTCTCATTTGTACCCTTCTACTTCTTTGCAAGTACGATTAATTAATACTATGCAAAATGTATTTTACGCTAGATTTATAAGCATTTTTATGATTTTTAAGGTTCTAACCTACCTTCCGGCATTATAAAAAAATTTGTAATTTCAGCCGTCTACTACTAAAGATATTTGTTCATTGTGTAATGTATTTGCACAACATTATTGTAAAATAAGTATAAATGGAGGTATCAATTTGTACAACGGCTGTAATTCATTTTTTTTTCAAAGCAAGCTTGGGAAGAATTGTTCCTGCAGACGAAACTAAGTAATGAATGAAATATTGTTATTATATCTTTTGTACAGGAATTGTATAATTGTGCAACTTTAAAAATCCTGTGGCAACCTTTAATTTCTAAAATAAAATATCATATATCTCTTATTTTTCAGTTTTTCCTCACACCCACACCCACCCACACACACACACACACACACACACATATGCATTTTATAAGAAGTATAGTTGTATGTATTGATAACTAGGAACAGTGTAATTAAAATTACTTAAATATTTGCTGAGTTTGCGGACTTATAATTTTACTTATTAACAGTATTATATTTTCAAGTTGGGTAAGTAACCCTGGCATACACAAGACGCACATGTTTGTTTTACCAAGGACCACGATTCGGAAGGCGTGACCTTGAGTGGGCGGGCCTGGCTAAAATAAATATTGTACCGAACTGAGTTTCAATGCTTTCTGCAAGGCAATGACAGCATACTACCTAGTCCAAAAGGCCACACATTGAGGTGTGAAAATTGGAAGCAAAGTGGCATCTCTGTACTGGCAGGCATTATTCATTTTGCCGCGCAATGAAAACTATGCAGAACGCATCAGGAGTCTGTGAGATTTAACTAGAAAGGAAAGAGACAGAAACACTTGCCCTCTTGTTGTCTCTCTCCTACAGTGACAAATGTATTTGCAAAGAGCATGTAACCATTTAACAGGCAATAGAAGTTTGGTAGGGGGTGCGTGCTTTCCAAGTATTTAGACAGAGTAGGTAGAATGTCCCAAACGCAAATCCAAAACCAAACCGGACAGGTTACATCTTATAGAGAATAGTAAATTGTGTGATTGGAAAAACTGTTGGACGAATGGAGAAAAGAACTAACACACCATATGGTACCCTTTATCAAAATAGCGTACTTATACCCCTAGCATTGTGGATACAAGTGGACAACAAATGAACTCACAAGCTAGTGTTTAATCCTGTTTATGCTTGACGCATTTATTCACGCTTACTTCCAGATACCCAACTTTTCCTATCAGGGCCAAAGGATAGAGTGGGGGAATTCCATCAAATACCTGGGCGTCACTCTTGATAAGGGCCTAACTTTTCGTGAACACGTGCGGGGAACGTCGGACAGAGCGAAAGGGGCGGTAGCCTCCCTTTACCCTGTACTGGCCTCCCAGATGCCGGTTCACTTAAAGTTACGCCTTTTCAAGGCGCTTATAGACCCCTGATGCTCTATGCCTGCGAAGTTTGGGGTATGGCAGCAGACTCCTGGCTTCTCTGGTTACAGCGGGTACAGAATAGAGGACTCCGGTCCATATATTCTGTATGTCGACGTTTCCCTCTGAGGCTGCTACATGAAGCTTCGGCCCTCCCATATGTGGAAGATGTTATTAGGCGCCGGGCTCAAAAATTCTACGCCAGATTGGGCGACCATGAGAACGCACTTGTCAGATCTCTGGGGGAGTACTTACCCTCTGAACGCCTAAAGAGGCGGTTCCGGGTTCCCCGCATTGCTTGTGGGCACCCCCGGTAACAACGGCTTTAAACCAGCCAACAGCGTAATAGCTGAACAAAGCACTCCCCCCTCCCATTGGGAGAGGTCTATCAAAATTTCACCACCAAATTAAATAAAAATAAACACCAGCGGAGCAGAGGAAAGAATGCTGCTCCTGAAAATGCAGCCGCTCGAGGAGCCTACCAGCGCTACATCCTTAACACCAACACCCGAAAACTCCAAAATTAAAACCTCAACCTTCACCTCATTCCTGTGTTTAAGCCCTTACCAGGGTAGGTACACAGCAACAACACCTAGGCTCACCAAAAGCCTACCAGACACGCACGCACACTTACAAATATAGTATATAACGCAAACATTATGGGGCAGTTAAATACTTCCTGTATGACGATATATTCAAGAAGCCACTATTTAAGCAGAAGAGCTGATACTTTACATTCACATCGTGTTTGTTTTCCCCTTATTTTCGCTTGTGTAGCATTCTCGTAAAAGTAACTTTCCCCGAATAGAAGTTAAGGCGATAGCATCTGTGACCTGTATTGGAGAATTTGAAATCCAGAGTACTGCCCAAACCAAATGGGATTTCCTTTTACATTGTTTCTTTCAGACCTCAGGCATTGCTTTTTCGTGTCACATCCCAATGTTAATACCGCATGAAACAGGTATAGATAAGTAACTAGGTAACTACCATCACATAGCAGTACGTTAGTTCAGATTAAGTTTAAGCATAAAACACTTAAGCCGTTAGGGTTGTCTGCAAAGAGTATATTAAGCAACGAGATTATAATGGTAGTAATTAAAACGCCAGTATTATTATTAACCAAGCGAGTGTTATGTTTAGTATTATGTCACCACCAGCATCTACTAGAGTTGCCGCAGAATTCTGCAAAAACAATGTGTATAACTTGGGGTTGGGGAGATTAAAGTATGCATTTCTTTCCCCATATTTCCTAGTTTATTTATGCCGACATTCTGCGCGATGCATTTTCCAGTTTGGTAATTTATAAAGAAAGAGGGAGTGTTGCATACATTGGGACGAGAATAATCGATACTTGCGCTTTCGCAGTGTTACGTGTCCACTTCTGATTGTTCGAATACCAATACTTTAATGAAAAGGTGTACTTTAATGAGGCCGATTAAAGTATCCTACCAGCGTATAAATACTAATTTTTGGCATGGTCGAGCATAAATTATTTAATTCTTTAGTACTCGTATCGGGTCAGTATATTCTTTGAAGCGTGACATAAAAAATTGACAGTGGTGTGTGATTTCTTATATTATTCTAATAAATTTAAATTGTCGGTTGAAGCTATTATTTGGTAATATTATTTTCCGTTACTGAGTCTTTATGTTCTATTTGACCCGACGCGAAAGTATGTGTACCATTTGGAGAAAGAACCAACAGCAGCTACAGAAAATGTGATTTCTCTATTTTGTGTAGGTAGATGTAGTGATTGGTATATTTTCTTTTCATCTTTGCATTTTTTTTGATTAAAAGATTAATTATATTATTGCACTTTTTTCACATTTTAAAGAATTTAGTTTTCTTGCCGTGTTTATATCAATACATTATAGAAACATTTTAACTACATTATTATGTTTAACCTATATGCTAAATTACTCTCTGAAAGTAGCAACAAAATTTTAAATTTGATTCAAAGGGCCATTCTCACCGACATTTTTCGGAAATCTAATATGTGGTGTAAAACTTCAAGTTATATAATCCTAGTCGAGCTGCACTCGGCGGCCAAGACAGCCTATATTTTGTGGCCAGAAATGTGCAGTTGTTCGGATGCGGAAAGGCTCATCTTTGGGCCAGGATGGGGAGAGCATAGCTTAAACAATCGGTGGTACGGCATAGCTAGATGATGGCGGGACAGATAGAAGCACTCAATTTTGTATATTTCGAAACGTGTTACTCTATGCTCACCTTTTAGGGTATTTTTGTATTCTAAACTTATTTCAACACATATTTAAAAAAGCCAATGCTTTGCGGCTAGTATAATGGTTAAAAATTTCCATAATGGAAATTATAGGTATGGACATGGTGGATTGGATCACTAATCTAATATTGCAATCTATACACACATAGTGATGGTACATATCACGTGTCAATAAATGCTCAGAAAAATAAATTGACAAGTAAATAAGCTCTTTAAGTATTTTAAATATACTTAGCAGTTCACATCAATATGCATATATTTAAATTTAAAAATAACGTATATGTTTGCTAGATTTATCCGCGACTATCTATGCCTCTTTCTAACACGTCAGTAAACATTGAAGCTTTTAGTTATGAATACATTGTTTTCTCCACATAGTGGGAAATAAACTATATAGAGCAGTGTTTCCCAACCTTTTGAAGTTCACGGCACCCTTGGGAATAACATTAAACACCAGGGGCACCCTTCCTTGAATTAAAAGAAAATTAAGCTTAATATGTTAATTTATTGAAATATTATATAATAATAACGTACACCATAACATAATACAGTAAACTTTACTACAATCACTGAGTAAATATACATTAATAAATTTTGTTCAATTAATGATTAATGTGAAACTTGTGATTGATGCTTAGAGCACAGATATGTGATGTCGGGTCTTACAGTTGACAGTGAAACACGCAAATCATCCTCAAGGTTATTCAGTCTATTTCTTGCTTTGCATTTTATTGTCACCATAGCAGAGAAGGCTTGCTCGCATAGATAGGATGTTGAAAAGGGCAAAAGTGCGTTAATTGCTTTCTTCATTAGGTTAGGGTACTCCTCTCTCCGTTGAAGCCAAAAACTAGCCACCGACGCCTCACTCTTGGTGAACTTACCTTTGAGTGTGGAATCAGCGCAAAGATCAATAAATTCATCTCGTTCGCAAGCAGTGAAATCTATTTCCTCTGCACTATCTACGAAATCAAATGGTGAGACAACCCAGTCGAGATTTGTAGTGGAAATAGTTGGAAAGTACGCATCTATTGCATCTTGCAATCTTGATAAGTGATCACAAATGCGGTCTTTCAGTTTACCCAGATCTTTATCTCCTGCCACATTAAGAAGAGATGGAAAGTTCGACAAATCTCCTTTTTGAACTGCAGACTTCCAAGAACTACGGTTTCTTTTAAAACCTTTCATTTTATTGGTTGAGGAGATTATTGTTTCATGTCGACCCTGCATCGAAACATTCAGTTCATTCAGCTTATGAAAAATATCTGCCAGATACGACAGTTCAAAACACCAAGAATCACTTAGTAAGAGCTCATGAAATATGTCTTGATTTTCATCCTTAAAAAAGTTTTTAGCTGTTCTTTAATTTCGAGAAACCGGTTCAATAAACGACAACCACTTTACTTCTGTGTGAAGTAACAAAGAGGTATGAGCTGCATCCTTTGCGCGACATAACTGTTCAAAAATTCTGCACTTAAAGGTCGAGACTTCATATAGTTCGCCATTTTCACAACTTGGTTAAACACTTCAGCAAAATCTTCATTACACGCTTTCACGACTAATGCCTCTCTATGCAGAAAACAGTGAGTTGTAATAATGGATGGATTTTCATTGAGAGCTCTGGCAGTAAAAACTTTAATTTTCCCAGACATAGATGGTGCACCATCTGTACATATACCACAACAGTCTTTCCATGAAAGATCATGGTCATTGAGATAGGAATTAATAGAAACGAAAATATCATGGCCTGTGGTTGTAGTCTCCAGCGGTCTACAGAACAGAAACTGTTCACTAATATCTTTTTCATCAATATATCTGATAAATCCAAGGAGTTGCGGTTTGTCACCAATATCGAGGCCCTCATCTACTTGCAAAGCAAATGTTCTATAAGTTTTTATTTTCTCCGTGACTTGTTCGTTGATATTGCATGACATTTCAGATATCCTGCGGCTGATTGTGTTGTTTGACAGAGGAGCTTTCGAAATTTGATTAGCTGCTCCTTCGCCAAGTATTGTTGAAACTATAACTTGACATGCAGGGCCAATGATTTTCTCTCCAAGAGTATGAGGTTTCTTTTTTTTTTAGCTATCAGTTCTACTACTTTAAATGAGGCTTCAAGAGCGGTATCACCTATGGTCATTCTCTTTACCATTCGCACAGCTGTTTTCTTCTCCCCTTCTAATATATGTGAAAAATACATTACATTTTTCTGTGGCACACTAGTATGCTTTGTTGAAGATGCCGCTTCAGTTTGCTAGGTACCATGGCCTCGTTGCTAAGTGTTTCGCCACAAACTAAACACACAGGGATAGGGTTTTCCTCGTTGTTATTCCACTTAAATCCATACGCTAAGTAACTGTCCTGGTATGTTCTTTTCTTTCGTTTGTCTTCTTTATGTGGAGAAACTGTAAGATTTGGCTTCTTAAAGCAAGCAGTAGGAGCCGACAGTTCACTTTCACTGTCCTGGCGTTTACGTTTAACAATGAACTTATCCATAGCTAAACACTGTGAATCAACGCGAGGAAGACAACTGAAAGCGCCAAGCGGCGTACACTTTTATATATTCATCTGTCGAAGTCTCGGGAATGTTCGTGAGGAAGCGAGTAGTCTCGGGAATGTTCGGCATTCGGTTGGGAACCGTTGATTTAGAGCAATGAAAACCAACCTTAAGCATGAGATGGGAGGGCGGATTTACAAACGCGTATTGTTCGCTGAGCTATTGATGTATAATAATTGCTCACATGGCAGTCACAAACGTACATCTTTCTTGGTTTACGTTATAATGGCATTGTGTTCAGTCAGCAGAGTGAATGAAGGGGAAGTTATTCATAACACAAAACGAAGAGGGTTGAGTGATGCGACAATGTAACGTTATTAGCTTGTAAGATCATATTAGATTTCGCTTTTCTAGAGAATCTTGTTTCTAGTAATTATGTTTTGTCCCTTCACACTGTTCGGAAAATGGGAATTAAATTATTGTTATATTAACCATTTCAATTATACGTCAGTCATCCGATGATGAAGAAGAATCATTCGCTATAACGGGTCTGATATCAACTAAACTTGACCCATGCTTAATTAAGGAGCTTATTATCCCATGTTCCTTTACAGTCAAGTAATATATACGTGTCCGTCCCTTTAATGCAGTTGTAGTGCTCCAACCTCTAGCCCGGGGTACCTAGGTTCCACTCCCGGAGCAGGCTTAGGAATTGTACTACCCCGTTGGGAGGGCTGGCTATTCTTTGCGGAAGTCGGATTGGCAGGCATAGGTCCCTTTGGATTTATTTTATTTACCTTAAAGTTCATTAAATATATTGATGTCCATAAATTATTTGTTTTAGCGGGAATAACAAAAAGTGCTGAAATTCCTTTTTCAGCGTGATTATCAGCCGCTATAGAGCATCCTACACCTGTATCAGTATTACAAGTAGATTACTGTTACAAGGTAATTTAAAAACACCATTCAGCCATGTTAAGTCACTTAATTCATAGGGCATTATCATAGAAATTATATAATATATCAGAACGAATATAGCAGGTTGTAGACTAATTCCTAAACAGCTCGCTTATCTACTTTTATCCAAAGGTTTGTTTGTTACAGAAGATAGTATTTTTACTCTGTCACACCAGCTTTTGATTAATATTTATCCGTTACTATTGTTTTTATAAAATAACAATATATTTTTCAACAAACAAATCCAAAATAACTTAAAGGTTGTTTTTACATCCTAAAATTTTATTCGGCTATCTTCAATATTTTCTGAGAACATTTCAAAATAGGTCATTGATACCGGTAAGGATGCCTCACATAAAAACCGTTCGAAGTTAAATAGAGAGGCGTGATGCTTTCTATGGGCCGGTTGTACGAACTCGGAATAAATCCTGGAATAGTTATTCTTGGAATACACTATTCATGGTATAAATGTCGTGACGAGTTGTACGATGCAATTTTATTCCTTAGATATCTATTCGACTGTTTGTAGATTTAAAACTAATGTTGGCTATGCTGCGAGTCATTCGTGGCCAACTTGATACGTAATTACTGCTTTGTTTTGCTGAAAACTTCATTGTTTTCACAATCAGCTGTTCCTGAACTATATATTATTTCTTATTTTAACTACTTACGGTACTATGAAATCATTATGAATGTTCATAAGCGTGTTCGGATGTAGAATTGCTATACGTTTTACAAAACATAAACACATATGTATACTGTGACTTCTTGCGATAGGTTAGGAGTATGTGAATATAACCTTACCGTATGTGCAAAATATTTAATACAACAGCCAGAAATTGTCAATCAAACCAATAAAACCGAGAACATTATATTTTAGAGAAAGTATTCTCTATTCAATCAAAATTGTCTCTAGTGTGTTAAACCTACAGCATATAATACACGTGCTTCACTTGGTGATGGTATAGATGGAGGTACTCCATCTACACCATGACCAAGTGAAGCACGTGTTGGAAACAGATGTCCAAATTTTAATAAAAACAAGTATTAATGTTAGCGACATTCTGTACTATAATCAGATTTTGGAAGTTAAGTGCAAGTTTAACAGAGGTATTTTGATGATGATATTATAGGTAGATTTTACTTTTTTATAAATGAAACCTTATTTTAACTATCTTCTTGTCATATTTATCTTATAATCATCAAGTCGTCTGTGTGATATCATTTCTCAACTTTAATTTCATTATAGCCGTGTTCATTTATCAGACTATGTCTACAAAATATTGTATTTAGGTATAATATGTCCTTAAAACATATTATAAAGAAATGAATCTTTTATATCGGTCAAATATGGGTAAAAATTGTGCCGAGTACCCAAGCGGCCATTTTCCTTTTTATACTCTAGTCTCGGAATATCGGCTTATCCCCGCAAGGAATCACGGAATAAGTTATTCCATGTTTATTCCCTTGATAGTCTCTATTCCGTTGTCGTACAACACAATTTTGCACATAACCATGGAATAACGACTAACAGAGGTTTATTCCAAGTTCGTACAACTGGCCCTATATCACTTTCCCTTATCGGTCGGTAAATGGTAGTTGACTGCCATGCGTGTGTGGGAAGAGACAACCTCCACTAGGCTGTAGCGTCATGGTATTTATTACAACAGAGACCGGATATTTAAGCCACCCAACCTACTGCTCAGTATATATCCGAATCAATTAGTACATTAACTTATTTATAGAGGAACCTAAAGCAGAACAAACGCAAAGATTCACCCAATTATTGAGGCATTGAATAAAGAGGTATCGCCTTTCTGTGAGTGAGATGAGTTCTCAAGACAAAACATAGGGAGACTCTTTATCACTTTTAAGCAATTCCATTGTGACCATACCAAGATATTATCCTTATATTTCATTTTAAAGAATATCAGCTAAATATTTTAATCTGTTTTTAAAGCAGACCTGGAGTAGAATTTATTATATTTTTCTAGTTGAACAAACCAAGCCAAGAAAGAGAAAATCACGTTGTCTGCCATCGATTTTATGCTTATTTTATTCATAGAAGTTAGAGGATTTGCATCGCTAAAGAGAGGCAAACGACCTTTCTCGGTTTTATTGATACGACCTAGTAAAGTATTCTTTCACGGTGTTGGAAAAGCTTGCTCACTTCGGAAGGTCACACACGAAAGAAACCTAGGTTTAATACTGTTCTTAGTTAACAAACATTTCTATTTTTGATGTCTTTCATCTGTTTTTAATCAATTTAGTAAAGGTATCCATCCAAAAGTCGGATGTGTTCCACTGACATGACTTACTTTACATCTCTGGTACGGATTATTGTTATAAAGAATATTCTTCTCTCTATTTCATGCTAATCGAGATAAGCATTAGTAGAAATGTTCGCATTACTTGCTGCCCTGTAAATCAGAAGCGAAATAAGGGAACAGGCAAATCTTGTAACAGCTGGTTTCCAAGTGGTTTAAAGAAATTTAAAACTGAAACCAATAACAAGGAATAGTTCATAAATGACAACTTCACGAAGAAATGTCACACATTTTTTTTAATGTTATCTACTTTTTTGTAGTAGGTTTTTGTCAGCAAAATCCATCCAGAACAAAGAATTCTTCAGATGCTATTCCCAGAAAAATCTAGTTATACATTTTATATAGGATATTTTAATCAAAATTGTTAGCCATTTTTTCGAAAATCAAAATTGTGTCATGTAAACGATAGTTTGGAGTATCGCATCCTTGAAGATATTAAGCTTAAATATCAAGTTTGGTATTCTAACGACTTTTCGTTTTTGGGTTATCATGTTCACGGATATACGGACATACACGAAACTTTTTCTAAAAATACCTTTTCTGGATACAGGGGACCTAAAGCGTGTATTTCCGGTGAAATCTCCGTATCGAATTTTTGGGTGGAGTGCAATAACCTTCCCTATCTATGTGTCGTGTACCGTGTAGAGAAAGTAAAATTCATTATCAAGATTTAATCGAAAATAAATGTTTTGAGGCATCTGGATCAACACAAGAAGTACTTTTAAAACGTCGCGCGCGCCCGTGCGTTTGTCGTAAATTAAAAAATCATGAGATATTTATTACCTTTGTTCGGTTTACTTTTTGCAATTAAGATTTGTATTTGGCATGGCAGTGAGTGACGTCATCATTTGGATATCATCGAAATGGAAGCGATTCATTCGTATTCAGAATGTCAGTAGATGGTGGACTGAGGCACGCCTAGGGACAGTGTTCTTGTGGGAATCAGAATTTGCTTCTTCATATATATATATATCAAGCAGCGCCATATTTCACGTTTAAAGAATTGCAGATCTCAACGGGGCAAATTCAAGTAAACACAGCTCCGTGGCGATGGTAGCACGAGCACATCAGCGGAAACGGTGAGCCATTCTCCCTCATTGAGTCATTTCCAGGTGAGTATTGGAGTCTCTGATCGCGTATATAGGAAGAGCGCAAACAAATTGAAAAGGTTAACATGTTTTCCATTTTAGTTACAGAACCATTAATTTTGAAAGAGTAAATTCACCTGCTAGATTGGGAATTAATTTAAAAGTATTTATTTAACCTATAAGTATGCGTCAAATCTAGTTTAGTAACTGTGTAATACGCTGTTTTAATTTGACATTAGAGGCTAGACCCACCGTACCAAATAAAAATATGAAACATTCTTTAATCACACGAAGGGTTATCAACTAATGTGAGACTCGGTTTGTTGGACAACCTGTTATTGAAACACTACATGCTCTCATATTTTGATTTTGTTTCGTTACGATGTTTTCACATTTTTACTACTTCTGCTAACCGCAAACGTTTAGTAAGAGCATTAATAATAATAATAATAATAATAATAATAATAATAATAATAATAATAATAATAATAATAATGATAATGATAATAATAATAATAAATATAGGAAACATTACGTACTCTCCTGCATGTTCTTTTTTGTAGCTTAACGTCCTTTTACTTGGTTGGTCATATTGGACGATGAATGACATTGGTTAATTAATGTTCAAATGACCTCGGGGTCCATGGAGCTGAAAATTCGCCTTTTCAGACTAAGGGAAAACTCTGAAAAAATTTTATCCGAGTAACTTACCCTAAGCGAGATTCGAACTCGCGACCTGTTGAATGTGAGGCAGACACTACCACCACACTACCCAGTTTTTATTTGTTCGTAATCGGCTTTCCCTCCTCGTATTTGTAGGATTGACATCCCCCTAGGACTTACATAGAGGCCAATGCCTAAGAGTCAGAATTTTGTCAGGGAGCCAACGGCACGAAACCACAGAATGGAGAACTTGTTGCGAGGGGTCAGGCTGTAGCCAGACATGAACATGTGGATGATATGAACTGTAAGAGAAATTGATGATTGGTAAGGTGATGAGTAGCGGGGGAAAACGAAGGACCCGGAGAAAGCCCGCCCAGACGCCGCTTCGTCCTTCACAAAGCTCACATGCGGGCGCTTGGAATCGAACCCAGGCCGATTATATGGGAGGCAAGTGGTCTAACCATTCACCCACGGTGGCGCCACATGCTTTTTATTGCGTGGCTTAATGTTCTTATTTTCCTTCAATGAATCTAGTCTCTGATGTTAAACAAGAAATTCATTTATACAATCACAAAACTAGCTATTGGTAGGTGAATTTATTCCCCAAAATATAGGGGCTCTGTAATTGAAGTGGAAAACAATGTATATATATATATATATCAATCATCAAGGACTCTAGTGTAAGTCCGGATCTCAATGAGCGGATTCCCTCACCGTTTTTGCTGATATGCAAGAAATGTGCAACGAAGGCAACTCGTGCTATTTGCTCACTCGTTACTGAACGGTGTTTGCTTTCAATTGCCCCGTTGGATACTGCAACTCTTTTATCGTACTAACGGTTGTCTGTAAACGTGAAATAGGGCGCTGTTGGGCCACTGTGTGTTTATATGTATGAGGGTCATTTGAGAAGTCATGGCAACTATTTTATACATTCCGAATAACTGAATATGCGGTTATTGCAATATATAAATTTGAAAACATGTACACAGAATAGATATCACTATCAAATGACGTCCGATTGCATAGGTATGTGCTTGTAGATATATGCAAAAGTTAGTATCCTAGAGGCTGGTTCCAAGGTGAAAGTCACTAAAGTTCAACAGTGCATACATAAAATGCATATGTAATACGAATAAAACAATGATCACTGTTCACTTTCGATGTCCCATACCCATAATCCCTTGTACCCGGTTCCCAAATTAGTACCAACATTGAGAAATACATTCCAGCAACTTTATCATATATCCTGAGTTTTGTTTCCTGCATCTTTGTGACTGATAAAAATAGTTGCTATGGTTTCTAAATTAACCCTCGTATATACGTATATATGAGAGAAAAACTCTTTCATAGAAGCGGTATCTACCCCCTTCCCATTTCAAATAGAGTATAACCTCGTTAGTTGATTCATTTTTGTGTCCCTGAATTATTTTAAGGCCTGTCTCAAACAGATGGCTGGGAGTGTTAAAGGTGAAAACCTTATGGAGGGAAAACACGAAAACTTCTACCTTGAGGAATAGATAAGCTTTGTGACATGCCGTTACGGCCTCAAGCCAATTACGTTGACTTCATCGTCAATACGAGATAATCCTAGCCGAAGCTCTAGTGGTATTTCGATCTCCATGGAGAAGCTCCAAGAAAATGTTATCCTTGTAATTGGACGGCGCCAGCTACAAGTTGCGCATGCCCAGACTGCACTTGGCAGACAGATCCACTCGACGCATGAGCATTCACTTCAGTCTTCCAGGAGGGAACAAAGTGTCAATAGATAGCAGCATAGGGCTGTGGTAGGTCTGATGCGGGGTTGCCTATTTTTCCCCCCCTTATGCGTCATGCATTTAACTTTGCGAACTTTGTAACCAGAGAAACGTTAATCTTGTTAATCGGCCAAAACGGCTAATGGCAATATAGATTAACTTTTGTAATTCTGTGCAAGCATTTATTATTCAAAAGCTATGTTGTCTTGGGTTTTTAACATTGGGGAATATATACTTTGTATTTAAAATTAATATTGTTTTCTTTTATTAAGTAAATGTGCTGAATTTGGATTTTTACTTAACTTTAAAAACGCTCACCTATTACGTGCCTTTATCCCTGTGTAGATCCATCCTCTGGACATTATTTTATTTTGTACCTTCCACAGTTTGTTATTTTAATGGTTAGGGCCTCGCGTAACAGTATTTCCGCACAACAGTGTATGTAATTAAAATCAGTCGTGACAAGTTTTAGGTTACAAATTAGGTTACTGATATTTTGAACTAAAACATCATTTTTAAACCCCAATACCACATTTCTGTTAGAACTCTAAAGTGTAAGAGGTGTGCAAAATTATGAAGAGCTTAGTTCGTCTAGCTAGTCTGTGAATACAATAAAGCAACTTTCCGGGGCATTGTTGGTACAGCATTATTCTCCTTCGAGCTCGGAGCGTATACAAACAATGCTGTAGCTAACACTGCACTTTGTTGCCTCAGTGCTGTGAACAAACCACACTGCACTAGAGGTAAGAGATCCAGACAGTACCTTATGTGTTTAGCTTTCAGTTCATCACTTGTTAATTTTTTTCTACACTATGTACATGGTATATAGAGAAGGTATTGTAATGCACCCAAAAATTCGATACCGAGATTTCACTGGAAATGCATGTTTTGGGTCCCTCTGAATCCAATAAAAGCATTTTTGGAAAAAGGTCCGTGTGTGTTTCTGTCTGTGGACAGCATAGCTCAAAAACGAAAAGGCCGTTGAATACCAAACTTGGTATTTAAGTTTGATATCTTCCAAGAATGCGACACGAAGATTTTCAAGAAAATTTCCCCACCCCCAACTACCCTTTTCACAGCACTTGTTTCGAACATTTTGATTTTCTCAAAAATGGCTTTAATTATTTTGATTTACCTGATTCAGATATTTACCTCACAAATAAAAGGAACATCTTGAATTTTCTGGGAATGACCTCTGAAGACTACTTTATTCTGGATGAATTTTACGGGTTTTCCATAGCTGCTAAACCGTAAGAGATGGATAAAAACTTACCACACAAAAATGTAGAGAATATTAAAACACACAATTTACGTTATACACATTTTTTTCGTGGAGTTGATCGTTTTTGAGTAATTCCTTGTTTTTAGTTCCAGCTTTGAAAAAAATCTATTTTCCATTACTAAGGTGACCTGTGCCGTGCCGATGTGTCTAGCAAACCACCCCTACACCACGCGACTGGGATCTTCGCTACCAGCCGGCATCTCTCTTGGAGTGGGTCAGGCACATGCCATTTGGTTATGTACGACTTCCTAATCTGGTGATTTTAAGGCAGTTTTTGTATGTGCCGAATTTAGAGCTGAAAATTATATTCACGTATCACGAACGGTAAGACCAACAAGGTCCATATCTTATTTTGGTGTCGTTTTGAAACACCCTGTATATTGAAACTGAAGCCAATAACAAGGAATATTTTAAAAATGGTGAACTATTTGGAAAACTACATAGGACATAAATTGTGAATTTTAACGAGATTTATAGTTTTTGTGTTTGGGTGTTTCTGTCTAACTCTTTTGATTTACTAGCTATGCAAAATTAAGCACAATTCATTCAGAATAAGAAAGTCTTTATACGTTAATCACAGAAAAATTCATAATATACATTTTATTTGTAATGTAAATATCTTTAACATATGCATTTTAATCAAACTCGTTACATTCATTTTTGAGATAATCAAAATTTTCGAAAGCTTTTCCATATAAAAGGGGGATTTTCCTAAAAATTTTCATGTCTCATCCTTAGAAGACATTAACTTAAATACCAAAGTTGGTTATTTTACCGACTTTTTGATTTTGGGTTATCATGTACATACATAGACACACGAACTCACAGACACACATATGGACCTTCTAAAAATGTTGTGCTCCATTCATATTACTTTCTCTAGCTGTTATACAAATAAACTTTTCTGAAAAAAAAATTATTCTTTTATCCATATCATGCTATTCACAATATACATTCCATAATTGGTCTTATTGCTTGCTTCTTTGTAAGTAGAAGGCAAATTAGTATATTTCCTTATCTTCGAGAACGAAAAGGTCTTCAGAGGCTATTCCCATAAAATTTAAGATATACATTGCGTTTTTCAAGATAATAACTTAAGCATATAATGTTTTAATAAAAATCTTTAGAGCCATTTTTGAGAATATCAATACTTTCGAAAAAGTTTCCATGTAGTGATAATTGGGAATGGGTGGATTATCTTGAAAATCTTCGTGTCCCATTCTTAGTTTGGTACTTAACGGACTTCACGTTTTTAGGTCATGTTGTTCATAGACACACACACATGCAAACACAAGGATCTTTTTTTAAGAATACTTCTTTGAATTCTAAGAGTGTCAAAATACATATTTCAGAGGAAATCCCGGAATCAAATTTTTTAATGGAATACAACACTTTCTCTATATATAGGGTGTTTCAAAATGACACCAAACGAAGATAATGGACCTTGTTGGTCATACCGTTCGTGATCTGTGAGTATAATTTTCAGCTCCAAATTCGGCACATACAAAACTGTCATAAAATCACTATGGATTAGGCAGTTGTACATAACCAAATGGCACATACCTGGCCCTCTCCAAGAGAAATGCCAGTTGGTAGCAAAGGGCGCGTAGTGTAAGAGTGGTTTGATAGACACGCCGGTGCTGCACTGGTCACCTTAGTAATAGAAAACGTAGCATGTGGGTTTTATGTGTTTCGTATAACACGTTCTGTAGTCGTTTACGTGGCGTATGGCAACCGTTGTTCCTGCACTGCCTAATCCCAAATGTGTGCGATTTTTAAACACACATAAAACTTTAAATAGACGATTTTTCAAGTTTCGGACAAGTCAAAGTGTAAGCTAATCGATTGCTTTCTTCATTTGGTGTCGTTTTGAAACAACCTGTATTATGCACATAGAGTGCGGAGTGTGTAGATTAAGCAATAGGCTCTAGTAAGAGTAATTTGCAAAACCGGCAGAGAAGCCATGTAAATGGTACAGATAAGATTTTGCTTAAGTGCTCTAATATTAATTAGGTCACAAGGACCTGATACATTGCTTTATCCCATTGTTTTGGGTCCTGATCCACGACATTTCTGTTCCTAAAGCAGAATAAAAGTTTCAGAAGCGTAAAGGAATATACAGCCACCACTAAGTGAAGCAAAGTCGCGTATAAGGACGACTTATGGCGGTCATTTTGTTGCAGTGTATGTTTGTTCATACACACGCTGGGTGTGTGCGAGGGTGATTTTTCCTTTACACTCTACTGCTCTCTATATAAATGTCCCCTAGCTTCAGTCCTTCCTTCCTTCCTTCCCTCGCTTTGCCCCGTACAATTTATCTTCTCATTCTATTGTTTGCGCGCTCTGCTCTTTCAGATATATATCCTAGTTTCTTTTCTGTTGTTTAATTCCGTATTAGAGAATTTCAGAGTACTGAATAAGCGTTTGTATTGTCTGTTTCCTCTCTGTGTATAGCTATTAGCTTATTAAATACAATGTAAACTTTTTCCATGACTTAAGATACTATCGCAGTACTTCCAGGTCAGAGAGTTTCCTAGAAATAAAACAGACATTTCAACTCGATATTGCTGGACTTTTGTTGCATACTTCTGTACAAAATATGATGTGCTACACTCACAATACTTTCTCTAGCTATTCTACTAACAACATTCTTACAAAATCTACCTTCTACACCACGCTATTCGAGATAAACATTAGCAAAATATTCTTATTACT
Organism: Hymenopus coronatus; assembly: GCA_030762935.1. Classification (NCBI taxonomy): domain Eukaryota; kingdom Metazoa; phylum Arthropoda; class Insecta; order Mantodea; family Hymenopodidae; genus Hymenopus; species Hymenopus coronatus. Next base: position 43,788,996 of record CM060887.1, read on the forward strand.
TAGTTCCTTATAAATAGAAAAGAACTAAGCGAATACATTGAGCTAAAGTGATGGTCAAATGTTTTAAAAACTGTGGTTATGGGATGTCTTTGCAAATCGTTTCTTTGCTTGGACTGGAGTGCAACAGAAAAACGGACACTTACTTTCTGAGAAAGTGTAAGTACTTTACAATTGAAACCAATCACAAGGAATATCTTGGAAACGGTTACCTTCAGAACAAAAATGTAAAGGACATAAAATGTGTATTTTGAAGAGATCTACATTTTCGTGCAATAAGTTTCTGCCTATCTCTTATGGTTTAGACAGTTAAGAAAAATGCCGTATAATTTATCCAGAGTAAAGAGTTCTTCAGAGACAAATTTAAGATATACATTCTATTTGTCATTTTAATATCTTCAACGTGCGATATTTTAATAAAAATCGTTAGAGCCATTTTTGAGAAAATCAAAAATTTGGAAACCTTTTCCATACAAAGGATAGTTTGTGTTAGGGGGAATTTTCTTGGAAATCGTCGTGCCGTATCCTTGGAAGATACTTATTTTAAATAACAAATTTGGTATTTAACGGAGTTTACGTTTTTGAGTTATGCTGCCTACGGGCACACACAGACACATACACACGGACACTCTTCTAAAAATACTTTTTTGAATTCAGGGTCCTCAAAACATTCATTTCTGGTGAAATGTTGGTATCGAGTTTTGCGTGGAATACATATCCTCACTATACACTATTTACATAGTATTGTAGGGAAAGTAATTAGACGAAGTTGGGCAGATCTTGAACTTCCGTCTCGAAAACACTCACACATTTGAGGAACTTAAAAATACATACGAAAATACGAAACATTGTACTGGTCGAATTAAATCGTGTCAATTCTCGAGGTTCATACAGAAAATAACGAACGATTTGGCATATCTAAATAATAACGCAACATATCAACGCAATATTTTAGTTACAAGTTTACAATACCTTGCTCTGTTTCTCAACATAATGTCCATTAATTTTAGAAAATGTGTATGTTTATGTGAAAAACATAACTCAAAAAACAAAAAAGACCATCATATACCAAATTTGGTTTAAGTTTAGTATCCTTCAAGAATGCGACATGAAGATTTTCAAGAAAATCCCCCCACCAAACTACCCTTTACTTGGAAAATTATTTGAAAATTTTGTTTTTCTCAAAAATGGCCCTTACGACTTTGAATGAAAGACTGTATATTAAATATATTCACATGGAAAATTTGAATTTTCTGAGAATATTCTCTAAAGACCTTCATTATTGATGCATTATGCATAACTAAAAAAACATAACAGATAGCAAAAATGTTAATGCACAAAAAATATAGATTTTCTTAAAACGAAAAATTGATGTCATACATTTTCCTTTATAGTTAGGCTTTTCCAAGATGTTCCTTGTTATTAATTTTCATTATCCGTCGTTTCATCTCTTTTCTTTTACTCTTGGGAAGCAAAGGAACCGAATCTCGATTGTTTCACATAGCGAAAAGCGTTTTTAGGATTTGACTATCGCTAGTATTGTTTTGTTTCATTGTGTAAATAAAAGAATAATATTTTATATAAAAATGTTCGTGGATGTGTCAGAGAAGGTAATGCGTATGAAATGCTTCTATTTTTTCTTTTGCACATCTTCGCATATCTTTTTTGTTTTCACTGAAAGTAAACATGAAAGCGTGAACCGAAGTTCATAAAAAAAAAAAAAAAAAAAAAAAAAATGTGCGTGACAGTTAAGGATGAATTGTTCAGGAACACAACGAAACGATTCGTATTTAAAATATCCTTTGCATACAAATATATGTTGTTCTAAAGCTTCTCCATCTTCAAAAATGAAAGTGAACTACTAACACTAATGACTACATATTAAGTTCGAACCTGGACCGCTTAGGTGAAAGGCGAGGGGTCTAACCACTCCAGCACGGCGCCTCCACCATTATTTTCTGTTATTCTACTTGTTATATATCCGACGATATATATCGGTCATATCCGACGTCTTGAGTTTAAGGAAATAGACTAGGTTTAATCGATAGTCTAACCTTTTTAAAGCACGTGTCTAGGAATTGAAGCTAGTTCTCTTTTCACAGCCGGGAATTGAGAAAATCCGGTATATAACATTTTAAACATTTTAAATTGAAAGCAATAACCAGGAGTTTCTCCGAAATTGTTTAGCTGTACAAAAATCATTAACTGGATCTCCATTTTTGGAGTTAATAGGCTTTTGTTTATGTTATCTCTTAGGTTTAGCAGTTATACAAAAGTCATCCACTATGTGAATACTACATATAGAGAAAGTAAAAATATGTTATGAAAATTAAATGTATATTACCTGTGTGTTAAACAGTATCATAAAATGTGCCGGTCCAATTCTTTCTACTTCTTTTTTTATACCGTTCAATGAAACTACAAGCTAATCGATTTGAATAGCCGTGATCGTTAGAAGATATGAAATGGACTGACCGTCCATTCAAAACCGAACGTTGCGAGTTTGAGCCCCAGCAATCGCAGTCAAATTTGCCTGTGGCAAAGGATGGGGAGGGCCCAAGTGAAATAAGCATTGTGATGCCACGCTTGGAAGCTGATGTGTTTACATTTGACAGCAGTTGTATTTTTCTCTCCATTATAAATAAAAACACTAGAGATTTATTGCAAAAGTATTAACATTTTTCAGTATACAACAGCTATAAATAGCCTAATTTTATTATTGATGTTTAGTGTAATACGAAGTTAGAAAAAAAGAATCGCTAAAAATACTAAAACGTTTGATTAGCCATCTTTGTTGCCAAATAACAATACCATGCATTAGTAAGAGACGAATGTTCACACATTGACTCGCAATGGCTGAGAAGCAAATCTTTAAACGAAACCATTATAATACCGGATGATAATATAAATTCCATAACTTATAGATCTAGTAAGTTTTTGTCAATATTTTACTCAATTTGCTGTGAATAAATTAGTGCTGCTACAGCCATTGCTGCAAAACTCAACCCTAGAAAATGTACTTGAGGATTTTCTAGCAAATATCAACTTCATGTATTTTCCTCTTTTGTCAAATATTTTACATTGATCAAATGTCTGGTTTTTATTTCCAATGTGTGTCAGATACAGAGAAACCTATTTGAAGCAGTGGTTCTCTAATTATCTTTAAACATCTGCTATATATTAGTGGTAACTTATAAAGGCTAGTTTTCCTGGAAGTTTTTGTGTAGTGCATTATTACAAAATGTATTCTGAATCCTAAAGTGTTACAAAAATACATTTTTATGAAATAGGCACATGTAAACATGGTTTCTAGTATAGTCTGTGTTGCACTTTAGTCTCATTAAGAACTTCGATTATGCATTTTATTCTATCCCTGTTTTTTATTAAATGTTTGAAATAAACCATAAATTAATTAAAATGACATCATTTTCATCAGAAGATGACGATGACAGAAAATGGGTGCTTTCCGCAGTGGGGTTCCCACGGACCTCGTATGCAGAATGTGGTGATAAAAAGGCGTATGCATTGTATGGTTAAGTGCATACTGTAGCGTCAAACACGCAACGGGTTGAGTCCGCTCTCAACAGGTTTGTTTAAGTCTAGCTACTCTTGAGTGGACAATAATGTCTTGTCCTGTCATCCATAGAGCACTTCTCGTGTTGCTTAGTTGATACACACATTTTGTTGCTCTCCGCGACGGCTAGAGTGTGTCAGAAATATTTACTGGAGTGTTGTTACACTTCCATTACTTGACTATGGTGCCATCTCATTCCAGGCTGTGTGGCGAGCAGACTGTTTTTTTGTGGGTATCTGTCATTTGGAGTGACCCTTGTCCACGCGAGCTCAGTGGGACTTGCTATATTACCCTCTCTAGACTAGGCGCAGAACTTATGGCCTGGAGCGCGGAAAAAAATTACGGGTGTATTGAGATATTTTGTATTCATTGTAAATAGGAGACTATATAATTAATCAGGTTGCATTTGTTAATATGTTTTCACCGAGCGGGATGGCTCAGAGTTTCGTCTGTAGCCTGCATTCAGCAGGTCATGTGATCGGCCCTCTGACCCATAGGCCTCTTCGGGGTTTTGCCGGGTCACCAGATGAATGGGGGAGGATAATTACATCCTCCGTGTTGTCTGCCCTCAAAATCACCTCACTTATCTTCATTTCATCTTTTATCTAGTTGGTCTATTTCAGGGCTATGGATAAGTGTCAACGCACGTCTCGCAGGAAAAAAGAAGGATGCTCTCTTCAGCTTCGTCCTCCGGCAGGGCAATCTCCAGTCTGCGAGCCTCCAGTATGATGTTTAAACTCATAGGGGAGGGATGCTGGCTATACTAGCCGACGCCAGGGGGTATCACTCTGGAAATGTGAGGTCTCTGCCCTCTTCTCTGTCGTGACTCCTAGAGTCAGTGGCCCTCTGTCTCCTCTCGCTTCATCCTTCAGGAGTGTCCGTACATGCATAGGTGCCAAATATCTTAAGGTCGAGGTGCCGCATTTCTTTTGCAGTTGACCTAACCTGACCTTTGTGTTCTCTTACCTTGTGTCTCCCCAGGCCCAGAAAACACTTCTTCCAGAGCAATCTCTTTCTAACTGGAAGAAACGTAGTTTTCTCATAATTTCTAAGACTGGAATTTTCAAAGCCGGCTATGGACTGTACTCCTCATTTCCCTTCTACTTACAAGGAATAAGTAATAAGACCAATTCTGTTATCGTTTATCTCTATTAGCATAGCATAGATAGAAGAATAAGCTTTTGTAAGTATAGTATGTTGCAGAATAAGCAGATAAAGTCTTCTAAATGCAATATATTTCCCTTTCCATTTGCCATTATAAATTCTCTCATACTAGCTCTTCCTTTTGGGGTTTTATCAACAAAGGTTTTGTTTTATGATACACCAAGTTACGAACATACACTTAACTACCGATTACTACAAACGTCATTCTAGCCGTTTAACATTAATACCTTCGTAAATCAGTTAGTACCACATCGCACACTTAATAATTCAAATTCTGCGTATTTTTTAACTTCCAGAGGAAAACACATTATTTTTGCAAACAAGAGAATTTGACATTATAGAATCTAGCACAGAAATACCTTAATAGCATATATTGGCTTTTTAAGACTTATTTTCCCACTGAATGTAGAAAAACTGTCAAACGCTCTTTTGTTTAGAACTAGAAATTTGAACGTGCCTAGTTCGATTTACATACTCGAACTCTTTTTCTTTCCTATGCAACTTACAAAACCTTACAAAGGCTGGGCTTTTAATCTCGAATTGTAAAATGCAATGCGTCTCCAAATTTGGATAGTAAAGCCTTGCCTTCCAAATTATAAACTGGGGGGGGGGTGATTTTCTCGGAAGTCATTGACTATATATGTAACACTTGTGAAACCGTTATATCTGAAAATGGTATTTTGTAAGAGAGAAAGGTATACCTACATAGATATAGGTTGTTAGATGTGCAAGTGCAAATGATGTTCGTATTATAAGGCATGAAACGAACCAAACTTTACTTCATTTAAAGACTAATAATTTTAGTTTCAAGAATAATGTGTTTTCAGAATGGTTAGTAGGTGCTTCCAACTAGGCGTGGCACACACAATCCATACGTGGTTACTTTCTCCAGAATTGCGGACAACTATTAGGGAAGGACGAAGCACAGTGGGCAGATCTCGCGATAACAAATTTCAAGCTCAATTACACGAAACTAATAACAAGGATTCGAACCTGTATACAACGATCATGGAAGGGGGTGACTGTAAGCTACCTGCGACGTGTTCACAGTGTAGCATTTATGCAGGAGTATAGCCACAGCAAAACTAAACTGGGATCAATGAGTGCAGCGCACAATAGCTCTCTGCTGTGTTGAACTAGTTCCCTACATGCAGAACGATTCGTGCTCCGTGGTGTAATGGTAATATCCTAGCCTCTGGTTCCAAAGTTCGCGGATTCAACCCGACAGAGAGCGATGGATTTTCTCGAGGTTCGCATGGCTTCTTTCGGAAAGGAAGTAAAGCTGTTGGTTGCGTGTCATATATTTACGGCACATGAAAGAACATGTGAAATAATACAATGAGAATCATGGCAGTTAAAGAGCGTCCATAAATATTACTCTATTTAGTTTAATCCCCACAGAATGCTTCCAGTTCATAAAAATCAAAAGATTTACATTTCCTGAGTTTTAACAGAATTTGATACTGAATATTTCAATACAAATGACGACAGGACCTATTGTAAGTTACGCAAAATGGAGATAAAGTGTGCTCACTAACGGGGCAGTGTCCTGTAATAGGCTTCTAACCCATAAGAGCTTTTCTTTGCTTAATTTTGGCAATACTCTCGACTTGCTACCATTTTCCATATAAGAGCTTTGGAGTGCCTGGTACCTACAGATGAGTTTTTGTATTTCTCATGTTCTGATGTCAGTTTAACCAGTCTTGATGACAGCTTTAATGTTACTTCAGGTCAAACATTTTTATATAACTGGGCTATATGTGTTGAGTGGACGCGAGTAATACAAGGCCATGCAGTAATAAAAATGCTGTTCAGAATGCAATCTGAATTTTATAGATGTGTGTGTGAAATAATGATATAATATTCCATTTAACAAAGTAAAGAACATTTACTTCAAAGCCTTTTGAAAACATATACACACAAAAAAGTTTCTTCAAACAACAAACTTCTTCAAAACACTTAACTGCTATGAACAAGTATTACGTACCAATGCTAAAATGCACCCAATAAAATTATAAGGATATATTATAATAATGTGTAGACATAAAGGAGAATTATATAAATTGTTTTATAGTAACAGGTGCCACTGTTTACCTGTAACTTAAAATATGAAGCCATAGTCTAATTTTTTCATGGCTAAAATAATTAATGCAATTCTGTGCAGCACAATAGAGCCACTTTTCACCAACTATAGCGCACCTCCGCCTTAATATCATCTCTACATGTTCCTATAGTCCATGTTTCGCAACCTTTCGTTAACTGTATGAAGGTTTGCTTACTGCTAAAAACAAACAGTGACTCTTATCTGCCCAATTATGTATTATTTTGTTATCTAGAACTTACATTTTTGTAAAGTAATAAATCAAACACGTTTAAGGCTTATACTTCTATTTCCAATACATTCATTGTTTATTTTACTGTGTAAATGAGTTCGAATGTCTTCTGCAAGACCCATTCTGCCTGGACCAGCATCAGGTATTGAAGTGTGAACACGTGACAGCAAAACGGATGGTCTATACTGAGAGGCATTGGTAATTTCGTGGCGCAGACACAGTCATACAGAAAACATCAGAGTAAATAATGAGATGTGTTTGTGGAAAAACTTTTACATCATGAGAGAAAATATAATATCACAGTGAAGTGGATACCTATTAAGTTACCAACTATCAAAAAATATCTGTGTATAATGCATTGCACTTGAAATTTGAATTATGTCTTCATTAACATTGTGGGATACCCACTGTGGCGTAGGAGTTCCCCTACACTGCGCATCTCTAGGGAGTAGTAAATTCAGAGGTATAACAGGTAATCTTAGAGTTCAAGGTGCAGGAAGATTTGTATATTTGGGGAGAGCTCAGAAATTATAAATAATTCACTAAGGATGCCAAGGAGACAGTGCTTTTACTATCATGGAGATGAATTTTACGAATGCATAGTTAGAAAGCTAAAGAAGAGAAAACCCAAAGGGTTTCCCAAATTCCATTCAACTCACCTGATTCAATTGGATGATCTCGAAATTAATACCTTTAAATCTTGGCTTGGAGTTCGTTCTTCAGTGTTAGCAGCTCAAATGTAAGGGTTTTTGTGATCTACAACCCATATTTATACCATCAGCTGTGTCAGAATTTCAACATCTTGCCAACAACAGCGATTGCTGAAACTGGTTCAATATAATTTATTCAAAATGGCCATGTCATGTACTTACTGAATTCTTAATGAAGCTATATCACTTTTATATGTAATTGAGTTCTGAAATCGCATCTCTTATATATATTTGGCTTCTGCAAAATGATTGTAATGGTCCTGTGGCCACCGTGCTTTAAGTTATTCAATTTAATTGCTAGAAAACAAGAATTAGAGATACACTGTTCCCTTTTCTCTTTTTGGTAACACACTCCATAAACAGAATAGTATCGCCCTCCGTGGTTTAATGTATACCCAAGGTCGCGGGTTCAAACCCGGCGGAGGACGATGGATTTTTTCGGGCGTAAACATTCTTAGCATGGCTTCCTTCGGAAGGGAAGTAAAGCTGTGGGTCCCGTGTCGTAGATTTACGGCACGTAAAAGAACCTCAAGCCTGATAGAGAGGACTCTGAGCAAAATTAAGCGGTATTTCACGCCCAGTATAGAATAGGACGCTGAGAACTACAGCAGTTAAAGAGCGTCCATAAATAAAACGCCATTTCATTTAAATAGGATACATTTGTTTCCGCATGAGATACTGGACGTTATCTTTCGATAATCTAGATCTCTCTCTCTTTAGTCACACGACCCTGGGACATAATTAGCGAAATGCAGCAGCCAAGTGGCACCAATTCCCTGGACGATGACAATTCTAAAAAGCAGTGCTATAATTTGAAAGAAGAGGATGGCTCTAGTATGCCATGAGAGAGTTAGTCGTGCTTCCCATTAATCTTAGCTCTCTTAGCACCCTCCTGGGACAACGGCGCTCTTTCCAGGCGTGGTCACAAATCCTGCCCAACACTTCTTCCAAACTACATATGCATGCCTGGAACTGCAGGACAGCTCCTGTAATTTAAATACGACAGTGCCGTAGTTAATGTGTGTTGTGCGTTTCCCAGAAGTTAGAGAATAGCCATTTTATTACAGTTTTAATCAGCTTTAGCTTTTGTTCACGTTGACACAGAAAAAAGATAAGGACAAAGTCCTCTTACCAAATGAATAGCTATGCTTTGGGCCTAGAAGCCGGCTCAAAGCCTAAGATGATGCATCTATGAAATTTAATAAAATATTGTGAAAACTAATTTTTGCTTCCTCTACACGTACTATATACATAGTGTATAGAAAAGATACTGCCTCCCACCCAAAAATTTCATACCGAAATTTCACCCTAAACAGACGTTTTATGATCCCCTGTTTAAAAAAAAAAGTATTTTTCTTACTCTGCACGTACTGTGTACACAGTGTATAGAGAAGAGTTGCACTCCAACCAAAAATTCGATACCGAGATTTCACTGGAAACATATGTTTTAGGGCCCCTGCATCCAAAAGAAGTATTTTTAGAAAAAGGTCCCTGTGTGTCCATGTGCCAGTGTGACTATGAACACGATAGCTCAAAAACGAAAAATCAGTAAAATACCAAACTTGGTATTTAAGTTTAGTATCTTCTAGGGACGTGACACGTAGATTTTGAGAAACATCCCCCACCCGAAACTACCCTTTACATGAACATATTTTTCGTATATTTTGATTTTCTCAAAAACGGCTCGAATAACGTATATTAAAGATATTTACCCGATAAAAAAATGTATATCTTGAATTTTCTGGGAATAGCCTCTGAAGAGTACTTTATTAAGGATGAATTTTACGGCATTTTATATAACTGTTAAGCCGTAAGAAATGGAGAAAAACTTACCACACAAAAAATGTAGAGCACGTTAAAACACACAATATATGTTATACATATTTTTTCGTGAGTTGATCGCTTTTTAAGATATTCCTAGTTTTTGGTTTCACCTTCAAACATTTCTTTCTCATACAGGAATTTAACAACTCCTGTCCATACAAACAATGGTACTTCAGTCACATAGCAACCAGCTTTTGACTATCACTTTAGCCTATGGTACTTCCTTATTTTGCTTCTACTTACAAGGAAGCGCGTAATAAGGCTATTTCTGCTAATTTTTAGTAGATTGGCATGAAGTAAATAGAAGCATAAGCCTTTTGACAGTAAATTTTGCAGAAGTGTAGAGAAAGTCATGTGAATGGAACAACAGATTTTTAGAAACAGGCCCATGTGTGTGTTCATTTGTCTGTGAGCACAATAACTCAAAAACTAAAAGTCTGTAAAATACCAAACTTGGTACTTAATTTCAGTATTTTCCAAGGATGTGACACGAAGATTTTCAAGAAAATTCTACCACCCCAGCTACCCTTTACATAGACAAATTTTCGAAAATATTGATTTTCCAATAATGACTAACGATTTTGATTAAAATACCGTACGTTGGAGATATTTACACGATAAATATAATGTATATATTGAATTTTCTAGGAATAGCCTCTTAGGATATATTTATTATGGATAAATTTTGTTGGATTTTGCATAACTGGTAAACTGTAAGAGGTAGACATATTGGTTTCAGGTTTAAAATACTTATATTTTTATCTTATGGCATTTTCTCAACTCCTAGCCATACAAACAAAGAATCTCAAACCATATCAACGAGCTTTTAAAAACTTTGATTATCGCTTTAGTCTATGGTACCCTATTATTTCCCTTTTACTTACAATGAAACAAGTAATAATCCCATTTCTGCTATTTTATGTCCACTAACATGAAGTAGATACAAGAATAAGATTTTTAACAATAATTTGTGACGGAGATATACAGAAAATCATGGGAATGGAACACTCAGAATTTTTTCTATCCTTCCCGAAGACTGGAAGAATGAATGAGACTGTGAATATGCGTATTACGTGCGTGTAACTTTTTTATAACACCTAAAGAAAAAGCGTAAATTCAATGTGAAATGTATACTGGTTAATGCCATTATCGGGAAGCAAGGTGTTCAAAATGTAAAAATGTTATATATTTCATTCACATAACTCTCTATAGTGTTCCGCAAATAAATCTTTTATTCAAAAGATTAATCTTTTAACTACTAATGCTGACTGAGTTAAACATAAACAAAATTAGTTTTACTAATTCTTTTCTTATAAGCAGAAGGAAAACAAGGGAATGCACTGGCTAAAGCTAAAAGTTCTTTAAAGGCCAGTCGCTATGTGAAACAATAGAAATTCTAATCTCTTTTCTTGCCAGGAGTAAACAATCGAGAAACCAGATAAAGATCTCTTTAAGTACCTTAAATTGATAGCAATAATCCGGAATATCTCGAAAACGGTCAACTCTACAAAAAATGTATGTAACATTAACTGTGTTTTTTTTTTTTTTTTTTTTTTTTTTGAGATATCCATAATTGTATAAAAAGCTTTTGTATATCTGTTATGGTTTGCCTGTTATATAAAAGTCATTCAGAATGAAGAGCTCTTCAAGGGCTATTCCCAGAAATTTCAAGATATACATTTTATTTTTTTATAAAAATATCTTAAAATAATATATTTTAATCAAAATCGTTAGAGCCATTTTTGAGAAAATCAATATTTTCGAAAAATGTTCCATGTAAAGGGTAGCTGGGGAAGGGGGATTGCCTTAATAATCTTCGTGTCGCATCCTTGATAGGTACTCAACTGAAATACCAAGCTTGGTAGTTAACCGCCTATTTCGTTTTTGAGCTATGCTGCCCAGACACTCACTCAAACATGCTTCTAAAACTTTTTTTTGAATCATTTCATACATTTCTGGTGAAGCCTCTGTATTGAATTTTTGGGTGCATTACAATACCTTCTCTATTCACTATGTACATAGTAGTGTAGAGAAAGTAAAAATCGTCGGTATTTTCATTACAGTTAAAGACGGGATATAAATAGGAGAAAAATAATTTATATCTTTATTTGTCAGCGTTTGAATTAGGTCATAACAGCATATACTGCTCTTAATAGTAAATCATTATTCTGTTACCATAAATGATGTTTGTTTTGTTTAATGAATATTAACATTCATTTACTTTGAAATAATTTGTTGTTACAGCTTAAGATGAAAGCTTTATAAACCACGTAGTATATTTTTACTGGTGTAGCAACCATACAATTTAATTTAGTTTTATTGCAGCATCAGACACCTTTTGGAATTAATCACTAAAGCAAGCGATAAATTCTCGCACGGATGCACAAAACAAACGAAATGAAATTACCTTAAAATAATAAAATTAATACAAAAACCACAAACAGTTCCCATAGTAATTTGTGCAATGTAGCTTGTCTGTGTTGGAATCCCAATGGGTTGCTCTCTCGCGTTCATCATCCTGAAACATTCAGACAATGTGACTGTTTACATGGTTCCTAGGTTTATTAAAACATCACAAAACAAAGCAGCCAGAGCTTAATCTAAAACTGGAAACGTATTAATAAAAATAATAAAATATTTAACTTCTAAAATTTCATAACCGGAATTAAAAAAAAATCTGATGTGTTCCATTCACATGACTATGTCTACTCGTTCTGCAAACAAACAACTCTAATAAAATATTATTTTTATCTACACAATGCTAATCAAGATAAATGTAGCAGAATGTTATTACTTAGTTCCTTATAAGTAGAAGGGAATAAGGGAATGCACTATGCTAAAGTGATTGTCAAATGTTTTAAAAGCTATCGTTATGCGATTGTCATTGCAAATCACTTCTTTGCTTGGCCAGGAGTAGAACAAAAGAAAAACAGACACTTCCTGTGTGAGAAAAGTACTTCACAATTGAAACTAATAACAAGGAATATCTCGAAAACGGTTACCTCCACAACAAAAACGTAAAGAACAAAAACTGTGTGTTTTTTCATGAGGTACATTTTTTGTGGAGTACGTTTTTTTTTCTCTCTTATGGTTTAGCAGCTGAGCAAAATTCAGCAAAATTCATCCAGAATAAAGAGTTCTTCAGAGGCTATTCCCAAAAAAATTCAAGATATACATTTTATTTCGGACATAATAGCTTTAATATACGGGATTTTAACAAAATCGTTAAGCCATTTTTAAGAAAATCAAAAATTTCGAAACGTTTTCCTTGTAAAGTGTAGTTTATGGTGGGGGGATTTTTTTGAAAATCTTCGTGTCGCATCCTTGGAAGATACTAAACCTAAATACCAAGTTTGATATTTAACGGTCTTTTTGTTTTGGGGCTATGCTGTCCAAAGACACACACACACACGGACCTTTTTTTAAAATCTGATGTGTTACACTCACATGACTTTTTCTAGCTGCTCTACAAATCTCCCACAAAAACCATTGTTCTTTGTACACAATGCTTATCTGGATAAATATTAGCAGAATGTTCTTATTACTTAGTTCCTAATAAGTAGAAGAGAATAAAGGAATGCGCTATGCTAAAATGATTGTCAAATGTTTTAAAAACTATCGTTATGCGTTTGTCAATGCAAACCACTTCTTTGCTTGGCCAGGAGTAGAGCAAAACAAGGCATACTTCCTGTCTGAGAAAAGTTTAAGCACTTCACAATTGAAACCAATAACAAGGAATATCTCAGAAACTGTCATCTCCACAACAAAAACGTAAATTTCATAAATTGTGTATTTTGTCGTGATGTACATTTCTTGTGTAGTGATTTTTTTTCTATCTCTTACGGTTTAGCAGTTAAGCAAAATTCATCCAGAATAAAAAGGTCTTATGAGGCTATTCCCGAAAAATTCGAGATATATTTTTTATTTCGGACATAAATAGCTATAATATACGGGATTTTAATCAAAATCTTTAGAGCCATTTTTAAGAAAATAAAAATTTTCGAAATTTGTTCCATGTAAAGGGTAGTTTTTAGTAGGGGGATTTTTTTTTGAAAATCTTCGTGTCGCATCCTTAGAAGATACTAAACCTAAATACCAAGGTTGGTATTTAATGGTCTTTTCGTTTTGGGGCTATGCTGACCAGACACACAGACAGACGCACACACACACACACGAACTTTTTAAAAAATGCTTTTTTCGAACTCAGGGGACCCCAAAACATATATTTCCGGTGAAATATCGGAATCGAATTTTTGGGTGCATTACAATATCCGCTCTATCCCTATGTACATTGTAAATATGAGGTTAAAGATATTAAAAATTCTTTTTTCGGACTCAGGGGACCCCAAAACATATATTTCCGGTGAAATCTCGGTATGGAATTTTTGGGTGCATTACAATACCTTCTCTATCCCTATATACATTGTACATATGGGGTTAAAGAAATTTAAAATGCTTTTTTCGGACTCAGGGGACCCCAAAACATATATTTCCGGTGAAACCTCGGTATCAAATTTTTGGGTGCATTACAATACCTTCTATATACCTATATTTATTGTACATATGGGGTTAGAGAAAGTAATTATCTAAATTTTCTGTGGAATAAATTTTTGTCTATTTCTTACGGTTTATTAGTTTTACAAAATTCAGGAAAGTTCATCCAGAACGAGCAGGTCTTCAGAAGTTATTCCCAGAAAGTTCAAGATATACATTTTCTTTGTGATGTGAATATATATCATATATGGTATTTTAATTAATAGTATTGGAGTCATTTTGAGTAAAATAAAAATTTTAAAAAATGTTTCATATGCAGAGTAGTTGGGAGTGGGCGAATTTTTGTTAACATTTTTAAGTCGTATCCTTGTAAGATAACAAGTTTAAATACCAAGTTTGGTATTTAGCCATCCACAGACACAGACACACACAACGTTCCTTTTTCTAAAACTGCTCTTTTGGCTCAGGAGACTTTAAAACGTATATTTTCGGTGAAATATCGGTATCAAAATTTTGAGTGGAATACAATACCTTCTCTATACACTATGTGCATAGTACGTGTAGAAAAAGTAATGCCTAATGATTGGCTGTGACGAATATAACGGCATATGTGTACACTTAAGTGTTAAAAGGTAGCCCAATGCTCTTGATCGCAATAGTCTTCTCTCCGTCAATTTTCCAACGTCAGGTAACCAAACTTCAGCTTCTCCCGCTCGGTTTCAGCTTTATATATTATTTTTGCCTGAAAAACAACAAGACATAGAACAATGATTGGTCGTTGATTACAATGATTATAATGTTAATTGTTTTTTCACATAAGTAATTTGTAGGACAGAAGTTAGATATGTAGAGTTAGACTGAAAAATTCATTGCCATAGCCGGGATTTGAACCATGGATCTCCCGGTCTCTAGCAGGTTGTTCTAGTCACTGAGCTACCATGGCAACTTGATATTAATGCTTCATTGGATGCTCTCCTCTGTGCGCAAGTAATTCCATGAGTATCTACAACAAATTTGCATTAGAATTTAATATAATCCAATTAAATAGGTACCTACCCTTTGCCCCATTACCTGAAAGCTAGGAAAAGCTTATAAACTATTGCTTCGTGAGCTGTGTAATCTCAAAATAATATACTTTTAAATGCCAATAAAAATATACCTAAAAGAGTTTCGAAGTGGTGACAATTTTTGGACTAATTCAAGTAAGACTGTAATATTTTGTGTCGTTCCGAAACATCCTGTAAGCTATGTAGTTTATGCAAGGGCGCTGGAGAGATCATGTCACAGAAATGTAATCAAATAGATATGATAACATTTTACAGTGTAATATAGCATCTTTGTCACATCTAGCTATGATGTTCCTCTGTGATGAAGATAATGCTCATCTTTAACCATATCTGTGATTAGGAAATAAAATGGCGACAAATACGCTTGGAAAGCGTATACAACCGAGGTCCTCATTTCCTATTATCAATCTCATGATTATTTTTTAAAGTTTAATATTATAACTAGTTTTGTGACCCTAAATAGTGATTGACAGATGAAGTTAAATTAGGGATAACAGCATAATTTGTTTGAATTTTATTCCAATATACAATGAATACCTATTTTAAATATTTAAATATTATAAAATAATTATTTTCAAAATATTTTCTGGAATTATTTCATTCATTTAAAGAAATTGTTTCATTGGAGTAAGTTTTAATGTATTATTATTATTATTACTATTTATGTCGTATTCTGTAAAATTTTAAACATAATAATTATAAAAACCGAACAAAACACAGGAAATTAATAAAAGCATAGCAGAAGCCATTAGTGAAGTACATTAGTGTAACTGATGTGGAGGGAAAAAAAAAATTAATGGATTAAGAGGCCGTATTAGACGAAAAACATGAAAGGTATTTTTGCAAACATTTATTACTATTTTTCTGCTGTCTTTGCTATTAATGCTCATAATTAATGCATTAATTGACATTCTTTAAGCCATTGTCTTTCTGTAGTTAATTATTACAAATAAATGTAACAAAAATTGTGATCATAAATTTTAGCATTTCTGTGACACAAAAATATGATAGTGTAATAAAGTTCTAAGCTTTCATCTCTGATTAGCTCAGGAATAGCCGAGTTATTCCAATACCCGATGTGTTTTTTTTTTTTTTCTGTATCCCCTGTTTATATTTCCCCCCCTAAATTTACTGTATGATTACTGGTTTTACTGTTCCTTTGCACAAACATATAACACCATGCACAAGGCGGGACTCCAACCCACGATCCCCTGCCCACGAAGCACCAAAGCAAGACGCCTTAGCGAGCGTGGCCACGGGGACCGGCAAGTTCGAAGCTAAAAGCTGTAGGCCCTTTTATTCCATTTCATCACCGACCTACAGAGGCAACTGACACCTCCCATGGGTGCCTCCACCTCAAAAATTAATCTATTCATCCCTTGGTGAAATAAGGTAACCTCGTAGGGGGTATTAGAAAACAAGAAGCTATGCAAGTCATAAAAATAACAAAATATAGTGCTTAAGACATATAGATTACTTTCTGTAATTTTTTTCCCCAGCAAATATGTAGAGGAGTTATTGAATTCCATCCAAATGTTTGATGCAGAGATTTCACTATAAATACGTGTTTTGAGGAGGTTGAGGATACAATGGCTTGAATAAAAAATATTTTGGTGAGGCTACTGTGGATAACATATTTCTGTTGGAATGAAGGATGAAGGAGAGTAAATACATTTCTAAACCTATTCATTATCCTATTCATGAATTAGCATATAATGAAATTAATATGAATCCAAAAAAAATTAGAGAACGGACCATGTGTATAATATATGTGTGAGAATGTGTGCATGTGTGGACAGTGTAAGTTGGCATTTGAGTTTGGTATCTTCCAAGATGTGATACGAAGACTTTCAGGAAATCCCCTCACTCCAAGCATGGAAGAATTTTCAAAACTATAAATTTTCTTAAAATGGCTCTAACGATTCTGATTGAAACACTGTATATTATAGATATTCAAGTGCCAAATAAAATGTACTTAAGTTTCTTGGGAATAACATATGAAGTTCTTTTCATTCTGAATGACTGTTGCATAACAGGTAGACCGTTAGAGATAGGCAACATTTTACTGCACAAAAATATAGTTCTCGTTAAAACACAAAATGTATGCTTTTTTGTGAAGTTGACCGTGTCTGAGGGTTTTTGCTAATGGTTTCAATTTTAAAATAGTTATACTTTTCTAAAAGAATTATGTTTAGAAATATTTCTATTTAAATATGGATTAATTTTTTTCAATGGTTTTAATCAAATTCCCCTTCGTGAAATCCTTTTATTCTCATTATTTATCCTCTTGGATTAATAAGATAATCTAGACTTGCTTTAAAATTTTAATTTAGTACATGAAGTTATTAAAGGATTTTAACCCGAAGTCATCACTTGTTTCCCATCTCTTTTGTTTTATTCCTAGTTATGAAAGATGAATCGAATTTCATGCACATAGCTTTTAAAATATTTGACTATCGCTTAAGCCTAGTGTAGACACTCCTTTATTTCCCTTCTGTTTACAAGTAAACAAGCAATAAAACCAATTCTGATAACATTTTATTTTGAATAGCATAAAGTAGATCCAAGATTGTTGTCATGGAGCGGAAGAAATAAGATTTTTATACGAGATGTTACTTCCTAAACTTTACAATATTCTTAATACAAACCAGAGCTTTAGAAAACACGAGAGGAAGCGAAAGAGTTACTGCAGTTTGAAACTTTCCTTGTGGAGGGCTCTCAGGCTCTCTGCTGGAATTCAACATTGGATCAATCATGTGAAGCCGCTTCTCATCAGACTGCCGTGCCCAATTCAGTAATCGATAAGGATAAGAGGATAGATTCAGTAAAGTAGCTATGTCTTATAATGAAACACTCCAATACATATAGATGTGCTCAAACAAAGAGAAGGAGAGCAAAGGAGAGAATGATAGAAAGGAATTCAAGCATACAAAGTGAATACCTTTTGGTTGAAGCATTCCTTGCAAAAGTTCAATATTGAGGGCGTAGTCAGAGACATAGCTTGCCTTCATAAAACGTAATCGAAAACAAAGGAATCCGATGCACATTTGAATGAAGACCTGGGTATAATTGATGAATACAAAAGACAACACACGACATGTTCCATTCACATGATTTTCTGTATATACGAGGGCCGTTTTTTTTTTCAATCTCCGATAGGCTATAAATAAAAGACAAGTTCATAGAAAACAATTATTTTATTATTAAAAGTATTTTACACTTATGAATACTTTTCAACATAATCACCGAAAAGAGAGACATTTATCGTACCTGTGCACAAGCTTTGCAATACCCGCTTCAAGAAATGTTGCCGCCAATGATTTCAAATAAGCATTGACGTTGGTTTGAAGATCTTCGTTGGTTTGAAAGAGCTACCCTCCTAGCCACGTCTTCAGTTCAGGAAAAAGAGAAAGTTGCTGGGTGCCAGGTCAGAACTGTATGGCAGATGATCGAAAATGTCCCATTGAAATTGTTGAAAAAACTAAAATACCATGTTCGGTGAATAACCGACGATTCATTGTTTGTTATGCTGTTCACACATTCACAAACACTCGTGGAGTTTTTAATTCAGGGGTTCACAAAACATACATTTTGTGTGAAATTTCGGTTTGACATTTTTGGCTGGAACCCCTCCTTACTAATGCCGCTGCTTTTTGTTCTGTACAGTGTATAGTGTTTTCCTTATTGTTACCAGTATCCCTTTATCAATTATTTGTCAAATACAACTTTCTGCACCTCTTTTCTGAAATGGGAGGTCGTTAGTCTTTTTCTTTCTCACGGTTAAGTAATGATTTTGGTATTTCTAAGCTAAGAGCCAGCAGTTTAAAGATTCGATTTTCGCTTAAACCTAGTGTATTCTCCGTATTTTTATTATATCTACAAGGAAATGGGTAATAAATATTTTTCTACAAACGGTTGTTTTGATTAACATGTAATAGATTGAAGATAAAACTTTTAAAAATAGTACGTTGCAGAATTTTTAGAGAAAGTCAGACTTTTATATTTTATATGCTAAGCTACAGAGTGGTTATTCATCAAGTATATTATGTTACGTGTTACAGCATTGCAAAGTTTTGTGGGACTAGCTGAATGAAAATCTGCATGCATTAAATCGCCGAATATTCGGGCTGTAATGTTGAAGTCATTAGCTCGATGAAGCTAATGATCTAACATACTTGGTTTACCTGGATGTGAATTTGAATGCTGAGCAATTCTCTTTGAACTGCCTCATTAGGAACTCAGTTAGACAACTTGTATTGTAAATCTGATTTACGTTTCGAATAATGCGAATGTGGTATCAAAGGAGTTAATAAAGATCGAGGTAAGCAAATGCTGCCTTCTTGGTATTTTGAACACGTCGATTGTGCACGCGTTCGCATGTGTGTATATGTATATTATAGAGAGAACTAGACAGACAGAGAGACCGGAAACCACTCAACCGATTTTAATGCTCTCATCGTTAAAACTATTCCTCCGTACAGAAACTAGGTTATAAAACATTTAAAAAAAACAAAAAAAACTGGACGATGTTACAGAAGGTTTCATATTCAGATAACCGACTTCATTCTGGATAGATTGACTGAAAAATTCAATACCATAGCCGGGATTTGCACCCCGGATCTCCCGGTCTCTAGCCTGTTGCTCTACCACTGAGCTACAATGGCAACATAAATTTCTCAACTGACACGCATATTTTCAGGAAAAACCACAAACCACCAAATTATTTTGAGACAACATACCCCAATGGCGACTTACAAATGATACAATGATATAGTCGCCAGTGGGGTATGTCATGTCGAAATAATTTGAGACCGGCTTGTGGTTTACCGTGAAACATGCGATTCAGCTGAGAAATTTAATGCCATGCCGGTATGTTGCCATGGCAGCTCAGTGATAGAGCAAACTGCTAGAGACCGGGAGATCCGTGCTTCAAATTCCGGCTATGGCAATGAATTTATAGTTTGTTTCTACCTATCCAACTCCTATCCTACACATGGCTTGCGTGAAAAAAAAATTAAATTAGCACCACTTCAATCTATTTTATTCAATACTAATAGGCAAAGGGATTTAGCATAAAAGACAGATGGAACATAAATATAAGCTGAACTGCTACTGTAGGTTATGCAATGACGTCGCAGTTTACACACGACCCCCAGTCGTACAGTCTCTTGGCGTTTGCAAACATCACTCACTACACTGTGTTTACTAATCCGTCAGTGACCCTTGGCCACTGTTATTTACATTGTTTTGATAGTGGTTTGAGTGTAGGTAATTTTAAGTAAGTGCATAGGAATTCCTATACCTAATATGGCATTGTTTTAGATCATAATCTTACTGATCTGATCAGATAGATGATGTATGCACCAAATTAAATAAAGCATGCTTTTGCTATTAGATATTTGAAAATTAATTTGAAGATTAAGAGCTTGATCACCGTTTATTATGTTGCTGTAGTTGCAGCCAAATTTATCATACAATGTCTTAATATGGGAATCCGAAACTGAAGTAAATAGAGTATTTTAGTTCAGAAGAGAGTGCTTAGAATAATTTTTAATATAGCCAAGCGATTCATTAAGGTGTTTTATAAAGAATTTAATATTTTCACTGTAACTGATTTATTAGTATATAATGCTGTACTAATTAATAAAAATAATTCATATTTATTCAATCTTAATTGTGGTGTTCATAATTATTTTACTAAAAGTATGAATGTGGATCCATGTAGGAAAATATAAAACGACTAAACATTCAAAACTACTAAAGTACGTAAGTAAAATTTCAATGCTCTCCCGTATGATATTATTAAAATAGATGACATGTGTAAATTTAAAAGATCATAGTGCTCATTTTTAAATGAAAAATCATTTTATAGTTTATATGAATTATTTAATTAATATACGCCTTTATGTGGAGTCTGTCTATGCGGTGTATGGCAACAGAGAATAAACTATCTGTCTGTGTGTCTAATCTGCGTAATCTATGTATATTAGAGGATATTTTGACATTATATTTAAACTATGAGGATTTTAAACACTTACAGCCCACACAGTGGCTGATTAATCTTATTAATTTTGGCTTATTGGAAGGGGAAGATGAATATTGTGTCTATATTGCCAAATCTCTCTTTGTGATTTGGCTATACTCTGTTATACAAAGCATTTTGGTATATTTTTATCATAATGTAGTACGCTATAGGTATAGAATCTGGAACAAAATTTAAATTTAAAACGCTTTCGCTACTCCTATTTTCAGTTCTTATTTTGAATTGTTAAGATACCTACTGAGACCACGCGGGAAGTTATCCGGGGGTCGCCGAAGTGAGCGCATGCCGGCCAGTTGGCTGGTCGACTAGATGGGACTTTAGGCCCGCCCTAAGAACAAATTTTCGGTGAAAAATAGGCATTATGTTCAACTCACCGTCATTAGGATAATTTCTGCTCCAGCAGATTCCTTTCAGGAGGTCTAAGTAACTTCCTCTTCGAAGTCTTTCCGTTGTGTACGTAAGGCTTATATAGCAAGTTGCTAGCAGCCTCTTGAGCAGTCAAGGTGTTAAATGCACTTAAGAGATTGTTAACAGCTTACTTTGATAATTTGGGGTGAAAGTGCACATCCAGTTGTGTTCTGTCTGAGTGCTAATTGCACATTTAAAACTTCTCATCCGAAGGTCTCGGGTTCGATTCCTAGGCAGATGGAAAATGTGCTGTAGTTAAAACTACTCTTGACGCTCCAGTAAGTCTGGTAGTGTGGATGTGAGACCGAGAAACCTATATCAACTTAACTTTAAGTAAAACATTAATGTTTCAGTCGAAAGACTCTCATATGACCAGCGGGCCAGAGGCCGAGGAGTGAGGAAAAAAAACTTTAACATTTTAATATAAAATATGCATGATGTAGTTCGGCAAAGACAGAGTTATAACGAAAAACTTTCAAAAGTTTAATGTAAAAATAGTGTTAATATTAATCTTCGTAAAACTGTGCACTGACGGGACTGAAATGTACTCCTTAGAATTAGCTTCTTAATGAGTTTTTGAGGTACCCTGCCATCATGTGCCCCTTTCATATAACTTTTTCTAGCTGTTCCGTATACAAATTAATTTTAAAAAATAATCTAGATAAACTTTGGCGGAATTATTCTTATTACTTGCTTCCTTGTAAGCATAAGAGAAATAAGGGAGTACTTACTCTAAAGCTAAGGCAAATCATTTAAAAGCCTGTCGCTATGTGAAATAATGATCCCGTTTTAGAAAAGTTAGGTGGCTTAAAAAAGCAAACAATAACAAAGAATATCTCGAAAATGGTCAACTCCAGGAGTGAGTTTTTGTCAATTTCTTATAATTTGACTGTTTGAAAATTTCTGAAAAACTCATCCAAAATAAGTTTCTCAGAAAATTCAAAATATACATTTTATTTGTCATATAAATATATTTAATATTTGTTATTTTAATCATAATTATTTTAAGCAATTTTGAGAGAAGGAATCAAAAAATTTTCCATGTATAGGATAGAAGGTACTAAACATAAACTCCAAGTTTTGTATTTAAAGGTCTTTCTTAGTTGATCTATGCTACCACGGACACACACATACACGCACGTTTTTGTGAAAATGTTTTTTTTTCTCATTCAGGGGACCTCAAAACATATATTTCCATGAAATCTCGACATTGAATTTTTTTATGGATTGCTATTATGTACATTGTGTGCACATACGGCTATAGAAAGTAAAAAAGTGTATTTGGTCTCAGGTGACAGCAATTGGGATCTGTGGTGGATAGAGCGGCGCAGGGGCGAGTTTTCTCCGGATTCTCCGGTACCCCCACCATCGCGTTCCACTAGGGCTCCATTTTCAATCATATAGCAGTGCCATCGCCTGCTATGCCATAAGTAGTTAAAGGGGGCGTTAAACATTAAAAAAAAAAACTAATATCGCAGACCGTTAAGCATGAACTCCGTCAAATAGGTAAAATTTAATATGTTTATAATATGTCTATAAATATTGCGAACTGTGTGAAATAATGTGTGGCACACCTGTGAAAATTGTTTTATATTGTTAGTAGGATATGCGAAACGAGACCGTAAGCAAACTTCCTACTCACAAAACAAAACACCATTATTACCACTTGTGTCATAAATAACTACTTCCTTTTTTCTTTTTTTTTCACTGTACACACCCATAACCTCCTCATGTTTGAGTACTGGATGGAGGAAAGGGAATAAAGGCATTCAGAATCCTAGATTTTCATTACAGAAACACAGGATTTCGACAGCAACACTTTGATTCTAACATATCTATCTATGCATTCGTCAAATGTCATTTGCACAACACATCACCCGCTGTCGCATTTAATTTGTGGCAGACTGGACATACTGTTATAGAAACTGAGTATGTTGTAAATAAGAAGAAAAATATCATACGACGTTTCAAGGGATCGGAAATCAGGCATTATAGGGGACGCAGCATACAAAATGTTACTAAAGTATCTGATGTGTTCCATTCAAATGACTTTCTTTAACTGTTACTGCAACAAGCTTTTCTTACAGTTTCATTGTCTTTCTTCTATGACATGCTAAACGAGATAAACATTAGCAGAAAATGCCATATTACATGCAACCCTGTAGGTATAATGGAAATAAGGGGATACACTAGTTTAAAAGCGATAGTTAAATCTTTTAAACGCTATTTCTATGTGAAAAATTGAAATCGATACTCTTTTGTATTCCCGGGAGTAAAATAAAAGTGATAAAACCAAAGTTGACATCCCGCTGAAGAAAATTTTAAGTAGTTTAATATTGAAATTATAACAAGGAATATTTTGGAAACGCTTAACTCTACACAAATTATATGATTGATTGCGTGTTTTAATGAGTTCTAGATTTTTTTAATATCAAGTTTTTGTTTGTCTTGCGGTTTACGAGTTATACAAAAGTCTACCAGAATGAAGAGGTCTTCAAAGGCTATTCTCAGCAAATTCAAGTGATAGAGTGGTAGGACTGCTCGCCTACCACCTGGGCGGCCAGGGTTCGATCCCCAGTGCCCACATATAGGATTTGTGGTGGACGAAGTGGCTTCTGGTTGGGCTTTCTTCAATTCCTCCGGTTTCCCCGCCACGCATTCCACCAACTGCTCCATCAATTCCATCATCACCTTTCCTATCATCCATTTCGCTTTCATTTCATATCATCCACTTCCTCACGCTCATGCTACGGACCGACCACTATTCCAGGTTCTCCATTCTGTGGTTACGTGCCGTTGGATAGCCGACATACTTCTGAACCATAGGCTTCCGCTTGTAAGTCTTAGAGGGATGTCGAGGGTAAGGCGACCACGACGAAAGTAGAAGGTAAATAAGTGACAATACCTTGACCCAGATCTCTTAATTTTTTCCTAAAAAATGCTTGCGCCTATTATAATGAGATTTACTGCATTAGGATTTTCGCCTGGATAATCTGACGTTCAGCATTCTGGCGACAGGTTGGACATGGTTCGTTTTTCCTAGGTTTTCCTTTAAATGGGCTGTGATTTCGCATGCTGCAATGCGTAGGTCTTTCTGTACCATTCTGATAATCATCTTTCTAACCCTAAAGCTGCACTGTCTTGCACTGTTGCTACATTTTTACTTTCTCTACACGTACTATATACATAGTATATAGAGAGGGTATTGCACTCCACCAAAAAATTCGATACCGAGATTTCACCGGAAATATATGTTTTAGGGTTCCTGTATCCAAAAAAAGCATTTTCAGAAAAAGGTCCGTGTGTGTAACCGTGTGTCAGTGTGTCCGTGTGTCTGTGAACACGATAACTCAAAAACGAAAAGTCGGTAAAATACCAAACTTGGTATTTAAGCTTAGCATCTTCCAGGAATGCGACACGAAGAGAAAAATCCCCCACGGCAAACTACCCGTATATGGAACTTTTTTCGAAAATTTTGATTTTCTCAAAAATGGCTCTAACGATTTTAATTAAAATATCGTATATTAAAGATATTTACCTGACAAATAAAACGTATATTTTGCATTTTCTGGAAATAGTCTCTGAAGACTACTTTATTCTGGATGAATTGTATGGAATTTTGCATAACTGCTAAACCGTAAGAGATGGACAAAAACGTACCACACAAAACATGTAGGGCACATTAAAACACAAAATTTATGTTAAATACATTTTTTTCGTGGAGTTGATCGTTTTTTTTTGGATATTCCTTGTTTTTTGGTTTCACCTTTGAAAAACTCAACTTTTCGCATACAGGAATTTGTCAACTCCTGTCCATAAAAAGAAAGGAACTTCAGTCACATAGTAACCAGCTTTTGACTGTTACTTTAATCTCACTTATTTCGCTTGTGCTTAGAAGGAAGCAAGTAATAAGACTATTTCTGCTAATTTTTTGTCGATTAGCATGAAGTAAATAGAAGCTTAAAGTTCTTTTATAATATTTTTTGCAGGGATGTAGAGAAAGTCAAGTTAATGGGACACATAGGATATTTTCCTTTCTTTGTTATACGGTTTCTTTTAGCACCAATATTTAGGTATTTCTACAAACGCTTTTCCTAGTATAAAAATTTCCTCAATCATAGTTTCCAGTCCTTTGCGCCCCATTATGGTTTCAATGCGGCAACCATACACGCTCATGATGTATGTGTATGGGACGACCACCGGCACAGCGTTGTCCCAACAGACACTGCTTCTAGGTACTGTTTACATCGTTTGTGCCATCAAATTGAAGTGCATCTAAATACTTATGTCCAAGCATGAGGCCATCTAATTGTTTAACATCCTAACATGACTTTCTTTACATCTCTGTAACAGATTATTGCTAAAAAAACTTACTCTTTTGTTCTTCTTTGTACTGGTATACAGCTGCTTTCTAATCTACACTATAAACCACATCACTATTATATCTGGCACTAAGTTACATATTAACTAGAATAAGTTTATTCTTGATATTAATATTGCTATTCAAATCAGTTTTTACATTATTTTTACATAATTTAATACTTAGTTTTATTGTTATGTTATGCTAACAAATACATTTTCTATAATTATTCTTATATTTCTTTAATAACCTTTTAAATTTTACGAACTCAATATTTATTTACAGTTAAGTAAACTATTAATTACAATTTCTCACAAAATATTTATTGACTCTAAACATTACAGCATTTACAATTAGTTCACATTTACAACAAAATTATTTCATAGGCTTATATAATATGTTCCTTATTTCTTCTCACTTATTAACTCATTATCCCTTATTTTTATTTTAACTCTTTTAAAATACTACTTCAATTCCCACTTTGAACACTCTCCTTTCATTAAATATTATAAATATCTGCTTCCTTTTAATATAGGCTACCATTTCTCTCAGTTAACAATCGTTATTCACTTCATTACCTTCATTTTACTCAACTCTCTCGTCATCCATGTTCTCCTCCTAAATGCTTCTCTTAATTAATATATAACTACTAATAATTCCATCTCTACTTCCGTGTCGTTACTATTTCCAATACTGTCGTACTCCTTCCTCACCACCATGGCTGCAAATTCAGAAATGGTGGTCCTATTCACTACCGGCACCTTCTTCTATGTCATCTCCGTTCCTCATTTCCTTCCTCACCCACTTCATAACTACTAAAAATTTAGCAAAAACTGTCGCTATACCGGCAACTTCTTCTCCCTTATAGCTGTCAATATAGCGATGGCAATCATATTCACTACACCGGCACCTTCTTCCCTTATCTACTTATTCTTTTACTCTCTCACCACATCCATTCTTCTTTTTTCCTCTAATCTCTATATTATTTTTAATATCTCCCTCCAACCTCCTCTGGCGTTCTCATTCTTTTACAATTCATATCTTTTTGCCCACTGGAGGTTTATTACCCTCAGGTGTTTCTTAAGTTTCAATATCGTGTTCTTCATCTTCTTAATTCATTCATCCTCTAATATTTCCTTAAAGATTGGTTTAAATGATTTTTCTCCAGTCTTCTATCCTCTGTTGTGTTTAATATTCTTTGAGATACTATTTCTAATGCCCTGAGTACATTGTTATATTATTCATTATTATTCATTCTTACGTTATGCATTACATTAACATGTTCTGCAAAAATAAAAATCTGATGTGTTACACATACATGACCTTCTCTAGCTGCTCTACAAAACTCCTACAAAAGATTACTCTTCTTTATACACAATGCTAATCAAGATAAATGTTATCAGAATGTTATTACTTAGTTCCTTATAAGTAGAAGAGAATAAGGGAATGCACTAAGCAAATAGATTGTCAATTATTTTAAATGCTATCGTTATGCGATTGTCATTGCAAACCACTTCTCTGCTTGGCCAGGAATAGAACATAAGAAAAACAGATACTTCCTGTGTGAGAAAAGTTTAAGTACTTCTCAATTGAAGCCAATAACAAGGAATATTTCGAAAACGGTTATCTCCACAACAAAAACGTAAAGGACAAAAATTGTGTGTTTTGTCATGAGGTACATTTTTTGTGCAGTACTTTTTTCTATCTTTTACGGTTTAGCAGTTAAGCAAAATTCAGCAAACTTCGTCCAGAATAAATAGGTCTTCAGAGACTATTTCCAAAAAATTTGAGATGTACATTTGATTTCGGACATAAATAGCTTTAATATACGGGGTTTTAATCAAAATCGTTAGAGCCATTTTTAATAAAATAAAATTTTTCGAAATTTTTTCCATGTAAAGGGTAGCTTGTGTTGGGGGAATTTTTTTGAAAATCTTCGTGTCGTATTCTTGGAAGATACTAAACCTAAATACGAAGCTTGGTATTTAACGGTCTTTTTATTTTGGGGCTATGCTGTCCACAGACACACACACACACAGATAGACAAAAACGCACACATACACTCGACAAATTATTGTTAATAAGCTTATTCTTCTATTTACTTCATGCTAATCAAGAAAAAATTAGCAGAATTAGTTTTATTACATGCTTCCTTTTAAGGAGAAGCAAAATATAGGAGTATCATAGATTAAAGTGAAGTCAAAAGCTGGTTACTAGGTGACTGAAGTTCCTTCGTTTGTATTGACACGAGTTGACAAATTCCTGTTTGAAATAATTACAAGTTTTTTAAAGCTGAAACCAAAAATAAGGAATATCTAAAAAACGATCAACTCCTCGAAAACAATTTATATAACATAGATTGTGTATTTTAATGTGCTCTACATTTTTTGTGTGATAATTTTTGTCCATTTTTACGGTTTAGAATTTATGCAAACTTTCTAAAATTCACCCCGAATAAGATAGTCTTCAGAGGCTATTCCCAGAAAATACAAGATATACTTTTTATTTGTCAGGTAAATATCTTTAGTATACGATATTTTAATCAAAATCGTTAGAGCCATTTTTTAGAAAATTTTCGAAAAAGTTCCATGTAAGGGGTAGTTTGGGGTGGGGGGAATTTTTTCAAAATCTTCGTGTCGCATCCAAAGTTAAATACCAAGTTTGGTATTTTACCGACTTTTCGTTTTTGAGTTATCGTGCCCACAGACGCACGAACACACGGACACACACACGGACCTTTTTTGTGAAAATACTTTTTTTGGATACAGGGGACCCTAAAACATATATTGCCAGTGAAATCTCGGTATCGAATTTTTTGGTGGAGTGCAATACCATCTCTATCCCTATGTACATTGTACATATGGGGCTAGAGAATGTAAAAATAGAGGACAAGATATTTGATAGCATGAGTAGCAATTGGATTAAAAATACCATCCTCAACTAATGACCCGTGAGGTATGATCGATTACCGGAGACTATGCTATTTCTCAAACAAAATGATTTTCAATTTGTCATTAATATCTAATAGACAGTTTCGCCTTTTGGGCCTGTAACTAAACACTTTGAATGTAGCCATAAATATCTGAGCATAACAGAATGTAAGATTTATTAACAGGTATGGAACATTGTTTTACCAAGGGGAATGTAATTTATGGATAGAGTATACATACTCGCGTGCATAAACTGTGCCCCACGATCGAATAATTGAGGAGCTTAGAATAATAACGGCAAATGTCAACCAAAGTTCATTTTGAGATAAACATAATTTTCCGTTTTTTTTCCAAAATATAGAAAGTACTTAACATTACGACTTGATATTTTCTAGGTATTTAAATTAAGGGATTTTAAGTCAATGTCAAAATTTTTGAATCATTGTGGTTAATAATTTTCCTGATTTTGTGTTGTTTATTACAACAAAAATGTACAAAACAGAAAAGAATGGTGTAAAATTGACTTTTTCTTCATTTATCATCTTGAAACACCTAATATAGTTCTATAAATGAAGTCTGCTTATTATAGTCACCAATACTATAAAAGTTTATAAACAATGAGTCCTTCACATCGCGAGACAAACTTTGAAATACGCAGGTAAAATCAGGAAAGTTGCAGCTTTTATCCAAGTGTTTACTTTTTT
This sequence comes from Hymenopus coronatus, assembly GCA_030762935.1. Lineage (NCBI taxonomy): Eukaryota > Metazoa > Arthropoda > Insecta > Mantodea > Hymenopodidae > Hymenopus > Hymenopus coronatus. The sequence goes on from CM060887.1 coordinate 43,818,604, forward strand.
CAGGAGACATATAAATTGTTTTGTTACATACGATTTACTACTATCTCTGCACAGATTCCTTCTTTTTATTAATCACTCAGTTGTCTTTCTCACTCGTTTCTTTCCTTTTTTGTATATTCAAGAATAGCACCTGCAGAAGGCGCCATATTCACTACCGTTCACTACAAAGTCATGAACATATAGCGGACATAAAGTAAAGCTCTCATTGTTGGGATATGTCATTCTTATGCTAAGAATGTGTTCGTTTTCCTACGGACAAATTTTAAAGGTGAGAAATGAGAGGTTTGATATATCCCAATTCGTTTGATACTTCATCACATGAAAAGTAGATGATATCACCCCTCCCTCTGAAAAGCGTACTTCCGAAAGATAAGGAAATGATATGATGGAACAACATTCGTGGAGAATAAGCACCTCAGTATCAACCTAAGCGACAAGAGGAACTACGAAAAAAAACAAAGTAGAGTACACGGTTGAAGGACATTGAACCCGCGACCACGCGAATGCCATACTCACACGTCTCTGTGGTACCGCTAAGTACTGTAAACATCCGTATTATATATTATACTAATTTTTAAAATTGCTTCTTGGAAACATTTCGGAACCGCTTTAATGGGTTAAGTATTAAAGATAAAACACTAAAAGTTCTTATATTGACTGTTATGCTAATACCTATGAATAAAGTGGTAGCAATTGAAAGCAATCCAAAAACAAAAAACTTTAGCTTTTAATTGCGCCTTCTGTTCTCGTTTAAACAACAGAGTGAAGAGGTTATTGACCCCAGATCCCTTTGATAGTGAGGTAGTGTCCCCTTCACTTCAATTAGACATGTGATATTTGGAAAAAGAAAAGAATCTGGTGTGCCTGTGCACACGACTTTCTGTAAATGTTCCACAAATAAACTATTCTTACAATCAATATTCATTTACATCATGATAATCGATATAAACAATAGGTGAAAGTGTCTTATTACTTGCTTGCGTGTAAGCAGAAGGAACATAAATAAATGCACCAGTCAAATTTTCTCAAAGCTATCGCTATGTGAAAAAGATGATATTCCGTTCTTTATGCAAGGCAATAAGAAAAACAAAATAGGTCTGAAAAGAAAGGTTTAAAGTGACATCAACATCAATAACAAGGAAATGCTCGGACATGTTCAACTTTACAAAAAAAAATGTATATGACATGAATGGTGTGTTTCAATGAGTTCTGTGGGGCGGGCCATGGCCGAGTGGTTAGACCACTCGCCTCTCACCCGGGTTCAATCCCAAGTGACCGTATCTGAGATTTGTGGTGGACAAGGCGGCGTTGGGGCGGGTTTTCTCCGGGTTCTCCGGTTTCCCCCGCCATCGCATTCCGCTGGTGCTCCATCTTCATTCATGTATCATCAGTGTCACCGCCTGCGGTGCCATAAGTAGTTAAAGCTGGCGTTAAACACTACCAAAAAAAATAAGTTCTGTATTTTTTGTATTATAGGTTCATAAGTTCTCTCTCTCTGTCTCTCAGGTTTACCAGTTACGTAAAAGTCATCCAGAATGAAGAGGTCTTCAGAGGATATTTCCAGAAATTTCAAGATATACAATTTGTTAAGTGATGAAAATTGGGAACTAAATAAAATGTTTCTAAAATTGTTAAATGTAAAAGGAATATGTGGGTGGGACGACTTTATTTTAAATATCCGTGTCGCATCTTTGGAAGATACTGAACTTAAATACCAAGGCCGCGCCGTGGCCGAGTGGTTAGACCACTTGCCTCTCACCTAGACGGCCGGGGTTCGATCCCAAGCTACCGCATGTGAGATTTGTGGTGGACAAAGCGGCGCTGGGGCGGGTTTTCTCCGAGTACTCCGGTTTCCCCCGCCATCGCATTCCACCGGTGCTCCATTATCATTCATGTATCATCAGTGTCACCGCCTGCGGTGCCATAAGTAGTTAAAGCGGGCGTTAAACACTTCAAAAAATTAAATACCAAGTTCGGTATTTAACGGACTTTTCGCTTTTGAGTTGTGCTGAATACGCACACGCACATGCGCGCGCGGACGTTTCTCTATGTCTGTTTCTATTCCGGGCGTCCCAAGCTATATATTTACCGTGAAATCTCGGTATCGAATTTTTGGGTGAAATACAATACCTTGTCTCGTATTATGTATATTGTATATAAGGGCTAGAGAAGGTTATAATAGCCTAAGCGACATATAAGGGGATAATAAATCTCTCGGTCTGCACTGGCGGAAATTCCTCCTCTTGCGATAAACATTTTAATAAAAATGAGAACAATAAGAGTTTTATCTTGAATGAGTTATGAGCAAATGTTTGTGTTTAGTACGAAGATGTTATATTCAAACAAGCAAGAAATGCTAGCAACTAAAATTCGTAGAAGGATTTAATTACTAAATGGAAGCTGTGCTGATATTGTTTATTTTATCGCTTCCATGCTGCCACATTTACTTCGCCATAATATATTACTCGAGTATGTTTTCAGTACGTACATACAAAATTAAACTTTTATTGTTGCAGTTTATGAATCGTATATTATTAATAAATCAAAATCTCCATTTTAGTCCTCACTTTCTTCGGCTAACAGAATAAAGTTTTAAAAATTGCATAATTGTTTCACATAAAATAATACAAGCTCATTGACTTGAATAGAGATGAAAATTCAGAGCTTATAAGCATAACTTATAATTTAACATGCATTTTATAATGTTTCTGTATGTATATCATTTTCTGTACCTGATGGTTATATTCCACAAAAATGTTTTCGATTTTTTTTAATACATTTTAGTTTACCTAAAGAAATAGAACGATTATAAAATATACCAGTGTGTGTTTATATAATATAATGTGTGTCCTATTCAGAGAATTGCCTTCCTGACAGAAATGTATTTGACCGTCGGTATTATTAGTATATAGTTTCGTTCATTAAACCAAAGCAATGCCAGAGGGCATTCCTTGATATGTATTATTCCGGATCTGCTTCGAATTTGTGCTGGACGAAGAGAAAGAGTAGTCAAGATTAGAACTCTACCCAAGCAATAACAGTGTCTTAGAGCACAAGCACAAGACAAATATCTTCCAGCATTTTCCAGTCTTCGTAAAATTTAGCCATCACCACTCCTGGATGTAGGTTATTTCAAACTTTTAATAATTATTGTTGAACGTTTCTTTGCTTATTTCATAACGAATGTGGAAGTAGAAATGATAAAACTTATTATAGTAAGAAAACTTGGTTTGGAAGACATGCTCATGAAGGAAATAGCACATTTTATAAAAACAGCGAGAATATACTAATAGTTTGGTTTTACCGTCACAAAATCTAAGAGGAAAAGCAATGAGACACAGCAAATAATATGTGCAGATCATATTGTTGCTAAAGCTTTAGAATATCTCTTGTTAAATACATTCAAAACTAAATGAAGTTTATGGTCACTGCTGGGATTTTCTTTTCAAATACTACAAAGAAAATAAAATCCACTATTGTGAGCAGGAACGCAGAAAATAAACAACTGCAACGCTGCAAATGTAACTAGTGGCATTTACAATTGCTACGAAACAACGTTATTCATCACTTAGAAGCTCAGTATAGCCAAACTTCTAAGCTGGACTGAATTCGACTCAGCTGACAACTGCATCAGACTCTGTCACAGATTGAACTGACTTTCTCTCTCTACTGAACTCGCGTTAGTGGAACGTCCTTGAAGAGGAGACTACCGGAACTGCTGAAAGTAAACTTCCAGAACTTCGGGAAGCCACACATAAAGATATCGTTATTTGGATCATTAACGATCAACTTCTAACACGTGAACACATAATTTATAAACAGTATAACTAAAAAGAGAGGAGGTCGGACGAATAAAATCTAACGCAGTATCTTCTAAGGATAAAACCATTTTCGATTAACGCTTTTAAGAGGGACATTTTCGTAATGCCATTATTTTCTCAAAAACGCTATAAGATTTTTGATAAACATATTGTGTCTGAGATTTGGCCAGTGTGAATAAAGTTTGTAAAATTTGCACAATGCATTTTCTGTAAATAGACAGATAACTTTTTATTCAGTAATTTTGTATAGTTGTGTCTATCCAAGAAACCTTAATCAAAATAGCGAGTTTCTCTACAAAGAATTGCAGGAATAATAAACTTTTACTTCAAATAAAGTCTTGCTTATAATTAATATTTCTGGAGATATTCCATCTAATAGGTATTCTTACACTTTTCCATGTTGCAATACATCTAGTGGAATATTTGCTCTCTTTCGCTTCCTTTGGCTGCTCTAGCTCCAAATGGCCTGTTTATTATCAACAAATCAGCGGAATATGCGTTTTATTTATTGTGTGGAATTATGGCTGTGTTTCTTCATTTTAAATAATTTCTTAAGAAAAAATCCTTAGCATCGTAATCGAATAGAAGGTTTATATTATATTTACTATTTATATTTTATATTTAATTTGCGTTACATATGAAAAGTACTCTTGGAGGGTTTTTAATGTGCAGAGAAAGTGAATGTTGTACAAACAATTTAAATCGAAAATGTGATTAGGTGTGCATATAAGATTATATTGCAGCAGTAGAATAAAACCGTAGTATCTGTACGATTTTGAGGAACATTGACAAGTGAAAATACTAGCATAATATAAGAGAATAGTTTACAACGGAGGGAACACTTCGACCACTGGCACATATAGTGTTACAGGTAGATTACGGCTACCACCTTCTGATGAAGGAACCACATGAGGCTATAGGTCACAGGTAGACACGCCATAGAGACGCGCAGAAGTCTCGAATACTCCATAGTTTAAAGAATTTCCCCACTACTGTAGCTGCTCAGAGATTGCAATGAACGACCTGACCAATACACATCCCTCTAGTATTCACGTGAATGCTCTTTTCTTGAAGCAAGCACCCACGTTAACTGTGCTGTACCACCACACACTACGAAACATAGAAACACGCCTGAAACATAAAAAGAAGCGAAATGAAAGGGAAAGAAAATCACAGCAGACAGGAATCATCCCGTTTGCTTACCTCTAAGACAAATTATTAAAAGCCCAAAGGATTAGATTTGCAGTTACCGCGAAGCCACGTCGCTTAGTTTTGGCATTGTATATACAAGCAGAAATATAGTTTAGGAATCAATAATTTGGGATAAATAAATAGAAGTTCTAAATATTTAATCAGTAAATGTGAAAATGACATTTCCATATATACAAGCTGCATTACCCAGTAGTATATGAAACGTAAGTAGAAGCACATGAGTCGCTAATCCATTTTTCGCTACCTTTGAAATGGATGTTTATTTAGCTGCCTCGAATTATCCCACGCACATGCCCATATAAAGAATAGATAATACCATATTCAAATTATAAACAGATATACAGGTATAAACTAGAGAGAAAGAGAGAGAGAGAGAGAGAGAGAGAGAGAGAGAGAGAGAGAGAGAGACTAAGGAAGAATTTGAATAAACGTTAGCTCTGTGGGAATTTCCGCTAAACCATAGTGACAACGATAATAATAATAATTCACACGTATAATTATGTAAATGCAGATTATTTATAAATTGTGGATCCAGATTCAGGTTCGCCCAACTTGCATTGCAAACCAATGCTTTCATTCATTACCAACTACAGGAATACAAAAAGGAATTAGATGGTGTTCGACATAAACTCATATTTGATACAGTTTATCTTTATGACCTTTAACAGTTCCAAGTTCTATTTTAATTCCTTTAAATATTTATTTTAAATCACGTGTAGATATATAGGTTGCACAATAGTTTACGAAATAGTTTTATAGCTTTATATATGAAACGTGCTTAATAATTTCAAACGCTGCATTCTTAGGCAATGAATTATTTACATGTTCCGCAATGTTTTGATGCTAGTTTGTTGTGATTTTTAATATGTTGATCTGCAGTCTTAGTTCTGCGTATGATGAGGTTATCTTTTATAAAGTTGACTTCTTATACATTTTGTTTATTTTACGGATTATGCGATCTCAACTGACATTGACTTTCTACTTACAATACACGTTTGTGTTTTCTGTAATAGGCTCGAAATACAATATATTTTAGGACCTCTGCGATATATCTGAGGAACAAGAGGTGTTGCAGAGGGGAACATTTTCTATTTAGCAACCACTATCCTCCGAAGCATTCAGTCAGGACCTGTGACTCTGTTTGTTTACAACCGTTATTCGTATACATCAAGGCTGAAATGGTAGATCATCTTGCCCCCTATTTCAATAGAGGAGCTTATCTTGATGATCTGCAAACTCTCTCCCACTGCTCAAAAAGAATTTACCTCTTGCGGTTAGAAGGAATATCTGGTTCCAACATGATGGCGCTCCAGCACACTTCAGGCAGGTTGTACTAAGACGTCTAAACATCTTCTGGGAGCAGTATATAGGAAGAGGAGGACAGGTTGCATCGTCAGCTACTAGATTTCTTTCTACGGAGAATTGATTGTGCGAATTGTGCGAATAAATTCTACACATGCTTAAGTCGATTGAATGTGTCCAGCTATCTGCTACGACGGTACAATGCATGTAAACATGTTCAGGGTGAACACGCTGAAAATCATCTAAACTGACCTCTGTGGTTGCGTGACCGTTAAACGGTCCACCAGCGAACTAATGTTGAGCAACAAAATATTCATAATTCCAAATCAATGCGTCGTACGCTGTCTTCTGTGACATTTATCGTCTCTCAGACTTTATCGCAGAAATTTTGAAACATCCTACATAATTAGACATAATTAATCATACAGATAATTATCTTAAAAGCTTAGTACTTAATCTAATTGCAGCTTATTTTACAACATATTACATATATAAAGATAGTGTGCAGTATGCAAGATATATTTTGAAGTTCATATCAGCTTTGTACACTTTAACAATGATTATTTTACCACCTTAAAATCCTTACTTTTATGTTTATTTTAATATATTGTGTAAATTTATTATGCTGATAAAATTTACATATAATGTATTGTTATAAATTTATAGTAAAAATTAAACTTCTATAGTTTTTTAGAAACTGAATTTAAAACACCACCTGTCAGATTAAGTTTACTTAAGCTGGCCCAGTTTAAATAAGTTCAATCTATAAAGTCTGAAATCATTCCAATAAATTTAAAATTTTAAAGGAAAAAAATGAGCAACTTGTGTAAAATAAATACGCTTGTACCTCATCATATCCTGTCATTATTCCCTAATTAGATTTTTATACAACTGCTAATTAGTATAGTTTTGTACTCTCTAAAACTCTTGGTTTTTCAAAAGTTTATAATGTATTTTCCAAAACTGGAACATATTTCTAAAACGTGTAAGCTCATTTCCTCTAATATACTTTTGAAGAGAAGTTAAACATTTATGAAAAATTGTGTCGAGTAGGGCCTTTAAAGCAGCTATAGAAAAATGTTGGAAAATTTCTTGAGAAAACAATATTTAAAGTTGGGCGAGCATATTATAAGCGTACGCCTGTCAATTTTAAAGATTCTATTAAATGGTGTTTAAAATACCATAGTGACTAATTATATATTTCTTAAAGTTTAGAAATCACACTATTTCATTATGAAGATAATTACTTTTTTCAAAAGTGTTTGTCAAATTTCGCAAATGCATTTCCTTACGATTTTAGATTTGTTTAATGTATTATTATTATTATAAAATACTTCAACTATAAATTTAAGTATATTTGCTTTATGTGTGAACTTGTTGTAAGCTTCTCAATAAAATAGTAGTTTTAGCTTAAGAAAAGGAAGCAAACTCCATTTGACCAAAAGTAATAGTCAGCATGCAGCCAATCATGCGGTTCTCCGTCTTTTACCACAGACACATTTGACTCAGTCGCGAATCCAACGTTAGGCTTTGAATGGATGGCCAGTGTTTCGTTTCAATTTAATGATAGCATTATTTGAACTTCTTTGGTTGTGGTGCCTGTGAAAGAGATATGAAAACCGGTTTAAGAATTGGAGAAAGAGTGGCAAATTTAGGTTAAGAACTAATAAATAAATTCCTAACAAATAAAGTAAAATCTGAGCTATGAAATCAGTACTGCAAGTTTATAAAATTGATGGTAATGATGTGGAAGAAGTGGTTACCTTTATTTTTCTGAGAGGCGTTGTTACTAAGACAGATGATTCAGAAAATTTAGAAGACGAATTCAGCAGGCAAAACAAGAAAAAGCAAAACTATGCCACTTTAATAGAAGTGAAGTCGGTATAGCTTTATGTTCCGATACTTTGTAGGTGAAGTAAACTACTCAACTACAATTGAAGCAAATTTTAGGAATACAGTGGCTTCATTATAAGAAATAAACTTTTTTCAGGTAAAACACAAAGTGAAATTAACATATAAATAAGATTAGAAATCCAGAAGCATGTGCTGGATTGGAATCTGCAAGGAGCAAGAAAAAGACGTCGGCCCAGAATATCACTGAGCAAGACCATAAAGGAGATTAAGAAAAGTGCTAAAAGTTGGAGAGTTGAAACTGCTGGTTGGTCACAGAGGACGATAGCACACTTTTATTGATGCCCAATGTTCCACAAAGGAATAACAGGAAATAAGTCATAAGTAAGTCTGCAAGTTTGGCTATGGTAACAGCAAAAGTAAGGAATGTGATTTCTAGCCGAACATTATACTCCTAAATTATTTGATCTCCAACATGTTTTAAAAAATTACTTTTCAGAGTATAACATCGAAGGCGCGTAATAGACGCGAATCACATTTGAGACGACCAGGTTCAAACCCCCGAGAGCGAATGCAGACCGAAGATTTTTTGATGGTTTTCCAACAAATGGATTGATTTGAATTCACAAATATTCCTAACATCACTACATTTCTATTCTTTTTCACAGTCATAAGTCATTTGACTGATCACCAATTTTGTATGTTGTGGTCAGAGCTAGGAATTTCGTACCATTCGCTGTTCCATATACAATTTACGACCGACCATCTCGCTGCATCAGAACAAGTATGGTGCAGAGGTAAACACACCTGTTGTTAAGTAAACATTACTGTTTCAGGACATATGATACATTCGTATAAGCACACCTATATAGATAATTATGTACAATATACAAATTATTACATATATAAAGGTGACTCTAACTGATTTCTATATATGTACTTATGAAAACATTTAAGCGATTATAACGCAGATTGAAATATATACTGATCAAATGTTAAATAATATCCAAATAATAAAACTAATTTCTTAAGTATCCTCAGATTCTTACGAGGTAAAAACGAAAGCAGGAATTAAACTAAATCTTTACTTATTTGTAGCTGTATTACAAAAAACTATATATACTTCTGAAGCCTTTCAAATGTGAACCTCATTCTATGTTCCGACAAACAAAATTTATAATGCGAAAAAGTTAATTCCACTTAGAATGATGTGATCGGGGCATATTTGAAATATTTTATCAGTTCTGTTTCAGTATCGTCAAGAAAATAACATTTATTGGGATCTAAAAGTTCAGCTTGTATGCGATACATCACTTTGAACCCTGCGTTCTTTTCAATTTCACTTTTCATTTTTATCCTTATTTCAGGTAGGATGGTCGTGGATTGGTATATCCTATTGACAGTTCTTTTATATACTGCGTAGATTTAGTTCAGCTGTATATCTCTGGGCTGTAACAGTGTGATAGTTGTAGGTTAAGTCTTTGAAAGGTGTGCTATCAATAATATACTTCTGTGAAACTGTTCTGTTACTAGACGTATACTAGAACTGTCATCGGTTTTTTAATAATACATGTATAAGAACACTACTGGAAAACTTATTATGGGTCTAAAACAAATTAATTTTTCTCACATTGGAGTGGGACAATATGTTATTCGAACTCCTTCCTTCCTACTGACGTGGTTCTGTGTTATGTAGGGAATCCTGTTTCGCAGTACTTGGGTTGCACTCTACGATGACCGTTGCTCGCGCAAGTAGCGCCGCATGATATTGCCAACCCTGGCCAAGCTCTTCATAAGGAAATCGGTACGAACTTCCTAGCTCTGGTTATGATCCAGATTTTGCCTGCTCTTCAACATGCCATTTGTCTTTAAGTTCTTGGAGGGTAATGAATAATAATAATAATAATAATAATAATAAATATGATACTAAATTATTATTGTTGTTATTATACGTATGATCCAGCTGGCATGTATATTCTATGGACTACTGATACAGTTTTTGCTGTACTCAATAGTACACCTTCATTTTAAGTAATTTTATTTTGTATTATCCCCTTCTATTTACGAATACCTGAAATTTAATATATGAAACCCTTTTAACCCTGAATCTAATTTGAATCCTGATTTTTTGTTCAATTGGACAACCAAGGAGCAGATGGGAAGATATGTTGCAGGTAAGAAGAATAATAGTTCCTCCGTATTTGTTTATACCTGTTTTAGTTATTCTCATGAGAGAAAATGGCAGTTATGTATGTAACTCCATCATGGAGATTCCGGGTTCTATCTCCGGGGACCGCCCGAAGGATTTTTTTTTTTTTTTTTTTTTTTGAGCTTTCCCCGGAGTTGCTGGTGTGATTTTTCATTTTCAATGAAAAGATTTCTCCCCGTGGACACTAGGTGGTTGCCAGGTTGTCGGGTGGTTTGTATACTTTCAGTAGCGTCCCGGTAGAGGGCTTGAAAACGTTAGGGATTTCCACCTGTCTCTGGAGCCCTGTCTGTAGTCTCATGAGGTTCTCGTCAGCTGCTCCGGTGCGAGCGCTAAGGGCCCCGAGCACCCTTGGAATTTATGATGTTTTTATGCAATGTCAATAACTCCCACTGCCTAGAAACAGAAGCAAAACGGATACTCTATAACGAGGGGCGTTGTTCTTTTCGTGGCGCACGATCATGCAAAAATCCTCTTGTGATAAACTATGTAATTGGTTTGTGAGAAAACTGTTACATGAAAAGAAAAAGGCTGATGTGTTCCATTCACATTACTTTCTGTACATTTCTGCAACAAATTATTGTTAAAAAGCTTATGCTTCCATTTACTTCATGCTAATCGAGAAAAAAATATAGCAGAAACCGTCTTATTACTTGCTTCCTTGTAAGTAGAAGCGAAATAAGGGAGTACTGTAAGTTAAAGTGATAGTCAAAAGCTGGTTGCTATGTGACTGAAGTTCCTTTGTCTGTCTGGATAGGAGTTGACACATTCCTGTATGTGTAAGGTTTTAAAGGTGAAAACAATAACAAGGAATATCTAAAAAACGATCAAAAAATGTATATAATATAAATTGCGTGTTTTAATGTGCTCTGATTTTTTTGTGAGGTAAGTTTTGTCCATCTCTTACGGTTTAGCAGTTATGCAAAATTCCGTAAAATTCATTCAGAATAAAGTAATCTTCAGAGGCTATGACCAGAAAATTCAAGAAATACATTTTATTTTTCAGATAAATATTTTAATATACGATATTTGAATCAAAATCGTTAGAGCCATTTTTGAGAAAATGAAATTTTCGAAAAAATTCCATGTAAAGGGTAGCTTATTGTGGGGGGATTTTTCTCAAAATCTTCGTGTCGTATTCCTAGAATATACTGAACTTAAATTCCAAGTTTGATGTTTTACCGACTTTTCGTGTTTGAGTTATCGTGTTCACAGACACACACACACACACACACACACACATAGACCTTTTTCTGAAAATACTATTTTTATATACAGGGGACCCTAAAACCCATATTTCCGGTGAAATCTCCGTATCAAATTTTTGGGTGAGTGCAATACCTTCTCTATACACTATGTAATAGTACGTGTAGAGAAAGTAAAAAGAACTAACACCCGATGTGGATACATATTTAGGTACCATTTATCAACATATATATGTATACATACCCTTAACACCGGCATAGTCATTATTGCTTTATACTAATATTAGGTTGAACTTGGTACTATAAAGTCATTAAATAAATGGACTATCATTTTCATCCTTATTTTTTTAGCATTATTATTTTTAACTTAATTATATTGGACTAGGAAAAACACAGGAATATACTGGAAATATAAGCCTATGTTTATCTTGAGAAATGAAGTGACCAAGCTGTTAATCAGCTAGTTAGACTTAAGAGAGGAGGTAGAAGGATGAGAAAGGAGATACATTTTTCATTACCAACCTACATCAACCCATTCCTGCATAGGGGACCTTGTATGCAAGCTAGTGTATACATTGTATATTAAGCAAGAGGACTTTCATTCTCAAATATACAAACTATATTTAAGGTGGTAAATTATGACTCAAATGGCCGTTCATGCTTAACTTGTCAGCACTAAAATATTACCCTCAGGTTAATTCCATCACTTTTATTTTGTTTATTGCATTCGCATTGATTTTTGCTTTCTCTACACGTACTATGTACATGGTGTATAGAGAAGGTATTGCACTCCACCAAAATTCGATACCGAGAATTCACCGGAAACAAATGTTTTAGTGTCTCCTGTATCCAAAAAAAGTATTTTCAGAAAAAAGGTCCGTGTGTGTGTGTCCGTGTGTCTATGTGTGTCCGTGAACTTGATAAAATACCAAACTTGGTATTTAAGTTTAGTATCTTCCAGGGATGCGACACGAAGTTTTTGAGAAGAACCCCCCCCTCTCAAACAACCCTTTACATGGAACTTTTTTCGAAAATATTGATTTTCTAAAAAATGGCTCTCACGATTTTGATTAAAATATTGTATATTAAAGATATTTAACTCTGCTAAACCGTAAGAGATAGACAAAAACTTACCGCACAAAAAATGTAGAGCACATTAAAACACACAATTTATGTTGTGTACATTTTTTTTTGGAGTTGATCGTTTTTTAGATATTCCTTGTTTTTGTTTTCAGATACGAAAAACTTAACTTTTCTCATACAGGAATCTTTCAACTCCTGTCCATAGCAACAAAGGAACTTCAGTCACATAGCAACAAAGCTTTTGACTATCGCTTTAACCTATGCTACTCCCTTATTTCGCTTCTTTTTACAAGGAAGCAAGTAATAACACTATTTCTGCTAATTTTGTGTCGACTAGCATCAAAATATAATACAATAATTTATTACAGAAATATAGAGAAAGTCATGTGGATGGAACATATCAGATTTTTTTTTGCGTTGACTCTTTATGATTAACGTCGTGGGTTAATATCATCATAATTTATCTCGTATACAATTATTCATACTGGTGGCATTCCCGTGGCTTGTTTGAGTCTCTAGATTCAGGGGTAACGAATAGACAATGGAGGAAAATTCCTCGCGCACTGAAACCTATGGAGATCCATTGTGGCACACACCTCTCAGGAAGATAGAATAAGTTGAAAGTTCTACATGAGGCCTTAGGCAGACATAACCACACTTGTTCCTCGGGAACAAGTCCTTGGGGTTTCTCATTAGACCAGTACCTATTTTATAATCCGACCCTCCTCTTGCTAATGTAAGCACGTAAGTAGATACGCCTTTTACGCGCGTTAAACGCATAGTGGAATGACTACTGTAAACCTCAGTAGAGGAAACGGGTACTATACAGCTTTTCTATTAAGCTCTCTAGGTAGTGGCTAGATGTCACACAATCTTTCGAGGCTTCACCGACCAGACGTACTGAATTCTCTCATGGGTGTCAGGACCCGCTGAGTCCAACCCAATCCGTAGTTACCTTTCAGGTGGTGCTTGACTCGACGTACTTATAGTTAAAACATTCGAGCTCAGTTCGTTACCGCAAGATCTGTCCACTCAACGTTACGCATTCTGAACCCCATCTCGGGAAAAATTAATGCGTGTGGTTGTGTGTACAACGTCTAATTGTAGGTGTCTCTTAATAACTAAAATTATTAGTCTACACGTGAAGAAAATATGGATGTAATATTTATTACAGCCCCTAGTTACTAGTATAGTATATTTACCTTCATTTATATTTTTCTGGTTTCCACATGCCTATGGACCAGAGTGTCATTCAAAGTTCTTTCGATGTGGAGTTTTTCTTGCGATTGCATGGAAACGTTATGGAATTTTAAAGTCAGTATAATTAACGTGCAGTTGTTAAACATTTGACTATTACAATTCTTTTTGTTCCTCTATAACAAAATGTGAATTTTAACTATTTATGGAATGGTTTATTCAATAATGGTGATGCAATGGTTTAATTTGCAAAACATTATGAAAAATTAAAAAAAAAAGTCTTTAAGAAGTTATACCGTTTTTCACACCTAAGAATTTGTTTTACAGCAAAAAAAAGGTGAGGCACTATCTTGTAAGCCTAAATTTGCTTGTGTAGACATGTTCTAAAAAAAGTATATAGACTTTATTTATGGAGCTTAAATCCATTGCACTAATCTGCCATATTAGAATTAAATTATTACTTGGATGTGCTGTATTGATAGATATGCCCAACTTTAATCCGTATCTTCCCACAAACATTTTTCAGCATTTGTTCATACTCAAAATTCTCCAAAGATACATTGTTTAATTCTTTGCACAATTTTTCTGCATCTCAAAAGTAGATTAAAGAATATGGGCATACACGTCTTCAAGATAATGCTCCAAATGGAAAAATAAATTATAAATGTTTAAAAACTAAAATTTTATATCGTAAAAAGCTAATACTTGTTGTAGCATAATTAGGTTAATATAAAAATATGATATTGTAGATAAATTTATACTCTCAATCATTTTAAAATATGAATTTTGTATGCGAATATTTTTAAAATGCATTTCGTGGAAGAGTTTTATTAAAAACATATATTTAGACAGTAAACCTTAAAAAGAACATAATGTAATTTGACCTTTTAATCCTTAATCATTGATCACAAATCTAATTGCAATATTAAACTTTAAAAAGAGTTTATTTTATCTTTTAATCACCCCTGCTTATTTACATATTCATACAAGCTAGTGTTTCGAAGGAGGTAAAAACATGTCTTTAGTTATGTTTAGTAACGATGATACGTAATGGTATGAATTTCAACAAAATATTTTACATATTGTGGATTTTTCAATTTTCACAGTTGCTTTATCCTAAAATGAAGTGGATAGAAACATAAATTTGTCGTTTGTATACCTACTAATAAAGATAGAAGGCTAGAGAAAGTACTGTGTCTGTGACATATTATATTTTTATATCATAGAACAATAATAACGAAAATTAATTCGGGAATGTCTGTACAGGTATTATGGGACACTGGGACCCAAATTTCAAATTTATATATTTTTGTGCAAATTTTTGTGAACATTTTACTGTAACTTATTGACGTTATATTAATACGAACACTAAATATCATTAAAATTGGATAACACTTTTCAAGATATAAAATGTTGCATATAATTTAAGTAATACTATTGCAAATTCATATTGTTCTAAGCACCTAAAAATTTGAGAAAATTGGTTGGCATTTTTTGCAGTAGAAGCTTGGGATCATACACAAAAGCTTTATTCGTCGTTATTTTGTTTGCTGAATTATAATATTTAAAATGTTAGAATATTTAATAATTTTTATTCTAAGGAATAACAGTTTCCCATACATTAATGGGTTGCTACAATGATAAACCATACCAAAACCATATAAATATGCACTGAAATCACATAAACACATTTGGATTTAACGACAATAATAATAATATAATAATATTAAATAATAATATAATAATAATAATAATAATACTTAGTTTTTCATGATTTTCTTTTAATTTATTTCGATGTTAGAATAATTTGGTCACATATAGTATTTCAATAGATACGTCAATACATTCTCACATTTTGATTGTATTTAAATAAAAACTGAAACTCTTGGAATATTTTGAAAGTGCAAAATATAGTTTTTAGCAAAATGCTGTTTTATAGATAGTGTGTTAGGAAACGGTGTATTGTACGGTTTTTAAATGGCGTAGAGCCCGAAGCACACAATTTTTATTAAACTACTGAGGGAAACCTAAAACCAAATTAATAAAAAGTCTCGTTTTAAAATCAATAAATTTAAAGGTAAGTAAGTATACCACATAAATAAATTAAAAGTAAGACATAGGAAAATAAAAATCTTAAAGATATATAACCTGGGAACGTCAATTAAATATTAATTCCCTATGAATGCTCAAAGGTTAATATTTGCTATAACAACTATTTTTTGATCGATTGTAGGAGTGATTTTAACATAACATTATTGTGATGTTTTGTTGAACCTCAGTACTCATTTTGAATACCTCTGCAATCGACTTTGCATTTGAACTCCTTACAATACGCAAATTTGGCGCCAATTTTTTTTTCCCTAGACTGAGCGTGCTTCTTAAAGGCAGAAATCAATATGGGTATATCATCCACCTGCAGCAGAAGCGGGCCGGCGAGCCTGCTCCGTCGCATTGCAGATGTACACTACGATCACGGTGGTTTACTCAGTCACTCTGTCTACTTTCAGTGGCACAGTGGTTAACGCCTTCTAACAGACGAGATCTTTGTATATGAATCTCATTACAGCAGGCGCTGGAGCGGATTATGACTTGGATAAGAAAGTTGAAGGTATATGTTCCAAAGAAAATACGCAGAGAAAAAGTAATTTTCCTCCTTAGGCGTAAGGTGACTTTTTTCCACAAATTTACCCCAAAATAAATGAGAGACATTTCTTGCTATAAGATGTATGAGACTGCTCCATCTTATATTATTTCATTCCATATTTAATAGAGGCAAGAGCTATTTACAAAATAAACTCGTAATAACTATAATATTCAAACTTTTGTTGCAGTAGATGTTTAGAAGCCGCCATATTTGAATCTCACACTTCTGAGATGAGTACAGCTATTGTAGATTAAATGTGCACCCCAAAAAATATCTTCTGGTATTAAATGTCAATTAAGCAGTACATAAAAAGTATATCATTTTTACTTTCGTATTGCACTCCTTCCAAAAATTCGATACCGGGATTTCACCGGAAATATACGTTTTGGGGTCACCTGTATCCAAAAAAAGCATTTTCACAAAAAGTCCGTGTGTGTCCCTGTGTCTGTGAAGACGATAACTTAAAAGTGAAAAGTCGGCAAAATATAAAACTTGGTATTTAAGTTTAGTATCTTCCATGGAGACGAAGATTTTGAGAAAAATCCCCCCACCCCAATCTACCCTTTACATGGAATTTTTCGGCAATTTTGATTTTCTCAAAAAATATCTCTAACGATTTTGATTAAAATATCATATATTAAAGGTATTTACCTGATTGATAAAATTAACATCTTGAATTTTCTGGAAATTTCCTCTGCAAACTTCTTTATTCTGGGTGAATTTTACAGAATTTTGCATAACTGCTAAACCGTAAGAGATGTAGAAAAACTTACCCCAAAATATTTAGAGCACTTTAAAACACACAATTTATGTTATATACATTTTTTTTTTCGTGGAGTTGATCGTTTTTTAGATATTCCTTGTTTTTGGCTTCAGCTTTAAAAAACTTATACTTTTCTCACACAGGCCTTTGTGAACTCCTGTCCATACGAACAAAGGAATTCCAATCACATAGCAACCAGCTTTTGACTATCTCATTAACTTATGGTACTCCCTTATTTGTCTTCTACTTAAAGAAAGCAAGTAATAAGACTATTTCTGCTATTTTTTATCGATTAGCATGCAGTAAATAGAAGCATAATCTTTTTAACAATAATTTGTTGCAGAGATGCAGAGAAAGTCATGTGAATGGAACACATCAGATTTTTTAAATATAAGTAGGAATTGAGGATTTCAAGCTCAGGTAAATGATTCTCCTAGCCCTGTAAACAGCCTCGGTTTTAAAGAAAGATATGACTCACTTTTCAAACAAATTTGTGTTTAATTTTGTAAAGCTTTTGATTAATTATTAATTAAATTAGAACAAACATTCTAATATTTTATTTTAATATTTAATTTTATTTATGTACAAGTTAGTTCTGAGTTATGCCAAATTATTATGGATATTGTACTCTCAACATCCCATCAAGTTTCATAATAAAAATATGATGTGTTCTATTCATATAACTTTCTCTACTCTAATAAATGTATGTAAAACCACTTATTCCTATATATACTTCATGCTAATGGAGATGACATTACCAGAAATGGTCTTATTACGTACTTGTATTTAAAAGGAAAATAGGGGAATACATTAGGCTAAAGCGATAGTCAATTCTTTTAAAAATCAGTTGTCATGTGGTTGAAATTCGTGTCTTTGCGTTGAAAAATTTGAATATGAGAAAAGTTTTAAGTATTTTATTGTTTTTGTATTGTAAGTTTTGTTTATTTTATGTTTTACCAGTTATGCAAAATTCAGGAAAATTTATCCAGAATGAAGAGTTCTTCGGTGGCTACTCCAAATATTAAGAATATGCATTTTATTTGTCATTTGAGTATCTTTAATATACGGTATTTATTTATAGCAATTTTTGAAAAAATTAAACTTTTGAAATATTTTCCATGTAAAGAGTCGATTGGGAGGTCCTCAAAATCGCATCCTTGAAGACTACCGAACCTAAATACCAAGTTTTTCGTTTCTGAGCTATGCTCCCATAAACACACACATGGAAGTTTTTTCTAAAATTTCTTGATTTTTTATTCAGTGGGGCCTCAAAATATGTATTTCCGGTGAAATCTCGGTATGGATTTGTTTGTGAAATACAATATCTTCTCTATATACAATGTATATATTACGGGTAGAGAAAGTAAATATGCTATACTGACGCATCTGGAAACTCCACAAAAAAATCTAATGTGTTCCATTCACATAACTTTCTTTACATCTCTGTTACAAATTATTGTTTAAAAGCTTGTTCTTCCATCTACTTCATACTAATCGAGATAAGCTTAGGAGAAATGGTGTTAGTATTTGCTTCCTTGTAAGAAGAAGGGAAATAAGGGAGTAGCATATGCTAAAATGATAGTCAAATTTTGAAAAGCTGGTTGCTCTGTGATTGAAATTCCTTTGTTTATATGGCTAGGGGTTAAATTCCCGTATGAGAAAAGTGTAAGTAATTTAAAGCTGAAACCAACCTCATGGGATATCTCAGAAACTGCAAGCTCTAGAAGAAAAAAGCTATATGACATAAACTACGTGTGTTCACGAAATCTACATTTTTTGTTTTGTGTATTACTGTCAATCTCTGACGGTTTACCAGTTTTGCAAAATTCAGCAAAATTCATCCAGAATAAAGAAGGCTTCAGAGGCTAGATCCAGAAAATTCAAGATATTAATTTTATATGGTATGTAAATATATTTAATAAACGATAAGGCAAACAAAAGTATTAGAGCCATTTTGAGGAAATTATAATTTTTGAAAATTTTTCCATGTAAAGAGTAATTGGGGGTGATGGAATTTCCTGGAAAATCTCCGTGTCACATCCTTGGAAGGTACTAAACTCAGATATAAATTTTGGTATTTAATGGACTTCGTTTTTGAGATATGCTGTTCACACACACACACACACGCACGCACGCACGCACGCACGCACGCACACTCAGAAAGAATGTGCTTAAGATTTCGTCTATGTTTTATGGTTTACCAATTATACAAAATCATTCAGAAATGAATAGGGCTAAACAGCCTATTCCAAAAAAATCCAAGATAATTCTATTTGCATGCACATGTTGTGAGAGGATTGTGGTTCTTAAAAATCGTATCGCATGCTTAAAAGATGCTGAAATTAAAACAGTTTGTGATAACAGATTTTTTTCTGAGCCAAAGCTGTTCATAGACACATGGCTACATCTACACTAACCATTTACGTAAAATACCTACCTTATTTATTATTCATTCAGAAAGTCTCAAAACGTGTATTTTCGGTAAAATCTCCTGTCCAAGAATTCCTCCTCTGCTGATAATAGGTGAATTAGAGTGAAGGTTAAAAGGAATTAAGATCGTAGAAAAATGTAGCCATAAAATGGTTTACAATGTGAAAATGTATAACTTTATGATTACGGAGAGTAGAATAAAGGGAGAAAAAATTATAATTTTGGTCAAAACTTGCATTAATATTATTTTACTAATAGTAATCTGTTGTTAATTTGATATATTATTGGAAAATTTTAAGTATTTAAGATATATATTTAGATATATCAAAGCGATAGATGCTTAAATGGAAAAATATTACTATAAATGTCGATTATAGTTTAGGGATCCTTTGATCGTGTTGGGTAGATGATGATTATTGATGTATTAAGCTCATTATCGATCTTACGAAAAAAAATTCATTCAAATATTAATGCTTAAAAAAGGCAATATAAAAAGACTAATGGTAATGAAACATAAAACAAAAATATAATAATCAATTCAGTTATAAACGCAGTGAATAAAACCATGGATGGTGAAAGTCACGGATGAATTTAAAATATATCAAAAATAACAAACTATAACGTCGTGTTAGAATCACTAGCGATAAAACATTTTTACTCCTTAAAACCAATTAACTTCCACTCTATATAAATTCATTAGGATAAAATAAACTAAAAACTATATCCTAAATCGACCTGTCACTTTGGATAGAACAGTAAAAAGTCTTATATACTTCTCTGTGGTCATGGACAAGTACCTCCGCGAAGGAGGTCGGCAGCTGTAAAGTGAACATGCACCAACAATGCTGCTCCACAGAGAGCACAGATACGAACACGTTCCCTCTTAAGAAATATAACCATGCATAAAATTAGTCACCTATCCGCAGGCGTGCCAATATCACTTCCTCCTAACGGGATAAAGATATTTTGAGAAGCAAGAGGTAAAATTGCATCAGTTTGAGCAACCGATATTGCTGGCAAGATTGTTGGCCTCGTAACAACACACTGGAATATAGCACGGATATAGCTGTAAATAAAAGAAGTAAGTCAGAAGGAGCCCTCATATTAGAACTATGGGAATTTGGAGATGTCTAGATGAAGTACTCAAGAAAATGGCTCGGGGAAAGGTTGGAGAACTATGAATAAGAACCTACACACAAGGGTACAAGGAGACCTTTTCTGTCACTCATAGAAACTCAATGCATGACTATGGAGATGCTGGGAAATTTAAAAGAGAACTCACCTTTTATATACTGCTCTGGTTGAAGCCACACAGTTTAAATCACACTTGACCCTCAGTGCAGCTTCTGTAAGGAGTATGTCTTGCCGATTCTATAGTTCTAATGTGAAGGCTCCTGTTGACCTACTTCTGGGACCTTTATAGCTATTTCCATGCTTAACTCAGCGCTTTGTGTTAAGGCCAGCAAAGTTATCATTATATCTTGCCTCCAATATCGGTTGTTCAAACTGATGCAATTTTACCTCTTGCTTCTTGAAATATCTAATTTACCTAACAATATATACACATCAGTCTTTAAGTGTATCGATGATGCATTTTAAGAGACTGGTAATTTTAATCATGTTAATGTGGTATTTCAGCAACTGATAAAGTGGGAGATTTTGATATATTGTAGGTCTTTCTCTGAAATACTATGTGCGTCCCGTAATGAGAAGATGTGCCGTTTATACTACTTTTTGAGCACAGTTCAAAGTGCTGTGCGAGCCTTCTTAATTCTGTGGAGGTAGAATTTTACATGATTCGTTAGCAACTATGAAAGCATATAGTTTGGCTACAGCTTTAGGGAATGGCTGAGTACTAAACTACTAACCCCATATGCAAGAGAGAATAAATGAAAAGTTCTGAAAGTTTGGGAGAGCAACGGACAGAGTAGGTGCAATACTGATACTCCATTTCTTATTGTGCAAGTGGAGTGATCAGGCCATTGCGCATCTATATTTCAGGAGTGGGGAGTGACATGACGATTAACACAAGCTGTACTATCAACTATCATTAGCTCCAATATAAAGTGAACTAAGCGAAGATGAGCAGTCTTTTTTATAATACTTATTTCAAGATAGAAAAGACGAGGCATTACTATCTCAAACAAATGTATAGGTTATCAATGAAAACTGTTGTTCGAAATAAATTGATCTACATATATCACCAAGGATAAGACAGTTCTAGATGCACGATAAGTGATTATGCTAGAAAGCTATATATTATAGTTGTATAAGAGTCATATTTGAATGCAGAATGGTCACTAGCTCAATACACTTAGTTTCTTTAGAAAATCAGTAGAGCTCAACATTCATAATCCCAATACCAAAATTTTATTCTCTACACATTCCAGTTTAACTTTTCTAAGCAAACATTATTATTTACTCTTCACTGTAAATAATCATTACTTCAATGATATTGTCTATTTTGTAAAGTAATTCCAAACAAAGCTTTATTCAGAGGGGTTAAATCGTCAATGGCTTCATTTTATTTTATTATTGATGTTGTTTCCTGTTCTTCCCATATTTGTTTCAAAACTGAGCTTACTGTTAGCAGAAAAACAAGTGAATTCATAACAACGATGGTAAATATGAAAAGCATATTTGTGTAACAGTAACGTTGGTGAGTTCAGTAAAAATAAGCGAATGAAAGCGGAGAATATGCGAATGAAATGCTTCTAAAAGATCTAATATGCTATATTCATACGAGTTCTTTATATACCAGCATTTATTTATAGTTATGTACGAAAACATTAGATTTTCAAAAGCTTATTTTCTATTTACTGAATGGTAATAGAAATAAACATTTGTTTTAGGTTGGGATGAAATAGTATTAGTGTCATATTGTTTAGCTATGATCAAAATGTTAAATCTAATAATGATGCTGGAATATTAAATATCTTTATCAAATCGAGTCTGAAAGGTTGCTTTATCAATAGCTATTGCGTGAACAATAAATTTCGATAATTTCTCCTGTCACGTTTTGTTATAGGTAAAAAGAGAATAGAGAAAAACATGTTTGAAATCCGGGTATGCTAGTCTAAAATTACATACTCTCTGCGTGACATCACGAGAAACATGAATAGCGACAATGCTTGTAAGAATTTAAACGCGCTTTTTTCGCGTTTTCTGGTTTTACCCGGCATTCATTCCACCACCTACTCTGTAATCGTCTTTCTTTACATTAACTTCACCGTCATTTCATAGCATTTTCCTCACTCATAGCTGATTTCGGGCTGATTACCCATCCTGTCTACTCTCTCTCTGATCCAGAGTCTTTTGCTGAACAGGCAACTGAACCCCAGGCGCTGGCTTTTAGTCCTGGTAATGTAAATCTTGTATACGAGGAAGATAAATAGCAAAATAAGACGTAACAAATCGGAAAGATTAAACATTATTTAAACTAATAACAACAGATATCTCGGAAGTGGCTGGTGCTACGAAAAAGTACCTGAAATAAATTAGAAGAACTCTAAATGTTATTTACATTATGTGCTTATTTGTTTGTTAAAGGAAAACTAAGCTGCATAAATTGGCAAAAGATTATGTTTCCAAATGATACTTTTAGATTCTATTTGCATTACCATTTCAGCCACAATTTAAATGTCAGGTGGCTAAACTGCCCCGTATTTTGAGTGTGCAGATAACCCCCCCCCCTTGGTGCGTTAAGAGTTGCAGAACTCAACTGGGCTATTTCAAGTTAAAACCCGACAGTGGAGAACAATGAGCGCATCACGCTCACAGCCTTTGCTTGTAAAAGAATGTCTCTCGCCTGTACTATAGTCTTTTCCAAAATATGATAACCTACAACGGGACCGCTCCTCCTATCACGAGCAATAACCATTAGCAAACAAAACGTAATTCGCTACTAGAAGTAAGAGGCAACATAGTAAAATCTCTGTTTGCTGGAGACTGTGTAGTCTCTGCTTGCAAGTCGAAAATCGCACCACAGCTAAGGGACCAGTAAGTGGAAGACTTGGCAATAGCGAAGGTTGATTTCTAGCCGCACACCTCCTTATCCCAAACTTTAGTCACACCGCCTTTCGCAGAGGAGTGGTGCTAGGTTGTCACGTTCTAATCCTGTATGCTGGCAGGTTTTAGCTTGAAATGCTCCGTTGAGTTCTGCATTTCCTTCAACGTATTAAATATCAGGGATATCTGCACACATCAAATTGGACCACCTGGTAGAAGTCTTTTACAATTGGACTGGATCTGCCAGGTAGTGCTGTGAATTCTTCATCGCTTCACTTAAGCACTCATGACTTCTACAGCCTTCAGAGTAAATTAAGCCCACATTTTAAGGAGCACTTGGTTCTCTAAGTTGATACTACTTCAATCTCGTAGAATCTGGATGATCAACTATGCGTTTCTTTCTTTCAAATATATCTGAAACTGTTTCCATATTTTTGAATATTGTTATTTCTCAGAATGACTTTCCGAGTATAAATAACACATTTTCTCATAAACTATTTTCTCATAATTAGGGTAACCTTCTTCTTCTTCCACATGGCTTAGCCTAAATAGCCCGTTTCGGCGAAGTAGTCTGTGGTGTCCATGTTTTACAGGGTTGGCAAACTTCTCTTATTCCTCTTGAGTTTATTGGAAGGCTCTTCTTGGTATCTTTTTATCACTCATCTTTATTATATGTTCAGTCCATTTCTCGTTTAGGAGGATAAAATCACATATTAAGTGCTCTTGTGGGCTTAAATTAATCTTAATAACTGAAAACTAGTCATAAATGTTCATAAAAATAAATTAAGCTTAAATATTTGTTAAACGTCGTTGTCAAAAATATCACGTGGAAACGATTTTGCATCCAGTAAATCCTTATAGAACGTTTTCTAGGGAGAAGTATTGCACCGAACACGTAGAATATTCTGTGGAAAAAGGAACGCACCTGAAAACGGTTGTGTTCAGAGGTGGTACCGAGTCCTAGTTCGCCGTGAAGTTTCAATATAATTCAGGAACTCTTATTTTGGAAGACTTGTAGTCTGTAAATCTTGCTAGCAGCCGCTCCCCATCAAACCGTGGAGCAAAAGGGGTTTGTACAACAGAGAGTTGTATTGTATGCGTAAAGACGACCGACATTGAGGATAAGCCTTCAAGTTTTGAATATATTCAGACTGGAGCATTTGCTATTTACCTGGGGCTAAGACTAACATAGCAGTATGCAAACACTCGCAGGTGAGTCAGCTCGGAAATTACCATTACAAACTCCTTGGGCTTGCAGAGGGAGCGGAGCACATAAACGAGTTGAATAGGAACGGAGATGGTAGGTACTGAGTTCTCAATTCTACAATGATGTCCATTGTAAAATATATTGTCAGCAAATATTTTCAACATCTATTTCATCTGTTTTTACTTTCTGTGCACGTACTATGCACACAGTAGATAGAAAAGATATCGCATTCGACCCCAAACTTCGAGGTCGATATTTCACCGGAAATATATGTTTTGAGGTTCCCTGAATCAAGATAGAAAGAAAGAAAGAACAATATTTTTAAAAATGGTTCGTGTGTCTTTGGAGATAGCTCAAAACTAAGTGACCATTAAGTACAAAACTTGGTGTTTAAGTTTAAAATATTCTAAGAATATTCCACGAAAGTTTTTAAGAACTCCCCCCAACTAAGAATACCCTTTACATGGAAAAAAATTTGAAATGTTTATTTTTGTCAAAAATTACTAACAATCTTGATTAAAATATCATAAATTAAAGATTTTTACATCACAAATAATAGGTATATTTTGAATTTCTTGGGAACAGTCTCTGCAGATATCTTGATTTGGGATTAATTTTGCATAACTGGTAAATCATAGAATATAACGCAAAACTTATTGTAGATCTCACTTAAACACAAATATTGATCTTCTTTTTGGGAGTTGACCATTTCCGAGGAATTCCTTGTTAATTTTTCAATTTTACTCTGCTTAAACTATTCTAAACCGGGAATCACCTCTCGGTTCATCTTTCTGTTTTTTTTTTCTTAGCAATGAAAAGCGAACCGAACCTCAATTGTTCTCATGGCCACCACCTTTTAAAGGATTGGACTATGACTTTAGCGTAGTGTATCTTCTTATTTCCCTTAAGCTTTTAAGAAAGAGGGTCTTCTCCTTAGCGTAGTGGGGCCTCGACGTGGCGGAGTGGTTAGACCATTCGCCTCTCACCTAGACGTCCGGGTTCAATCTCAAACGACCGTATGTGAGATTGAAGGTGGACAAAGCGTTGTTGGGGCGACTTTCTCCGAATTCTCTGGTTTCCCCCGCCAACGCATTCCATCGGTGCTCCATCTTCATTGCATGTATCACCAGTGTCATTACCTGCGGTGCCACAAATAATAAAAACGGGTGTTAAACACTATCCAAAAAAAAAAAAAAAATAGCGCGGTGTTAGCGCGGCTGCTTGCCAAGCGTTCGATTCTCGGTACCGCCGTGGGGTGCACTCAGCCTCGTTAGGTCCCAGGGGGGCCAATTAATGAGCTACTTGATGGAGAAGTAGCGGCTCCAGGACATGAGGACCGCATTGACAGGCCGGGAGGGATTGAGGCACTGATTCCGTCTCACCCTCCAATACTGCAACCATCCAAGACGTCTGTCGTGAGCTGAGATGGGGGACGCAGCTGCCCGGGCTGTTGCGCAGGAATTTAATTAATTTATTTCATTAAAACAAAGCGAGTATTAAACAATTTTGCTTATCTTTATGTTAATTAGCATGATGTACATTAAAGCCTATTCGTTTGCAAGAAACTTTTGTTTACGGAACAAGTACAGAAAGTAATATGGATTTAATATATAAGAGCTTTATTCTTTATAAAATTAATAACTTGCATTCTAGTATAGGTACTGACTTTCATAAAAATGGCACATAACAGAGCGCAGATTTGTAAGTTGGTTCTCACATATCTAGCTAGCCCTATCCTCTGACAGCGTGACGTCTCTTGAAATTAAATTCATTGTATTAATGCATTTCCTTCCTCAGCATATTGTCGTATTGCATAAATACCACTTACAAACTAGTTTTTTATGTCAACGCAACGCTTTCTTGAATTTCGGCGCATAAATATAATACTGTAAATATTGAATTATGGATGTGGTAACTAGAAAGTAAGCAGATTCAACTTAAAGTTAAGGTTTTCATTTAGCTTAGCTAAAATTGTCATCTATAGTGTCAAAGAGCATTAAAAACTGAAAACAAACAGTGTGTTTATACACAGAATGTTTCAAAACGACACCAAACGAAGATGTGGACCTTGTTAGTTATACCGTACGTGATACGTGAATACAATTTTTCAGCTCTAAATTCGCCACATATAAAAACTGCTATAAAAACACCATGGATTAAGCATTCGTACATAACCACGTGGCACGTGCCTGGCCCACTCCAAGAGTGATGCCGGTTGGTAGCGAAGGTCCCAGTCGCGTAGTGTAGGCGTGGTTTGATAGACACGCCGACGCGGGACAGGTCACCTTATTAATCGAAAACGTAGCATGTGGATGTGGCATATGACAACCGTTGTTCCTTCGCTGCCTAATCCCAAATGTGTGTGATTTTTAAACACACACAAAGCTTTAAATAGAAGAGTTTGAAAGTTGCGACATCTAGCTTCGACAAGTCAAAGTGTAAGCTAATCGACTGCTATTTTCGTTTGCTGTTGTTATGAAACGACCTGTATATATGTGTTATATGAATATTAGGTTTGTAGTTTCCCTTCATTTTAATTTATCTTCCCATTATGTTTATTTTGCTCCATTGTTTTATTATACAATAACCGAATGTGTATATTAATCACTTTACTGTTAATATAAGGCTCCAATCACAGGAAAAGTATGTATGACCACGAGGCCCATGTGATGTATTTTCCAAGTGCATCAAAGTACGATTGTAGACGTCTCTAATCAACGTTCCGAAGTGCTGCAAAAGGGTTAACAAGTTTTCGAAATAACATTTTAAGAAGTGACTATCCAATGAAAATGTTTTTAAAATGTAAGTTAGCTTATTGCTTGCTTTGACGGACG
This sequence comes from Hymenopus coronatus, assembly GCA_030762935.1. Taxonomy (NCBI): domain Eukaryota; kingdom Metazoa; phylum Arthropoda; class Insecta; order Mantodea; family Hymenopodidae; genus Hymenopus; species Hymenopus coronatus. The sequence continues at coordinate 43,846,367 of CM060887.1, forward strand.
TTAAATAAAGGAGATGTCTTGAAAAGAAAAATATCTGATGTGTTCCAATTACGTGACTATCTGTTCTGCAAACAAACTATTCTACAACAAATTATCCTTTCATCTGCAGCATGCAGCATTGTTATTTTTTTTTTTCATTTGTATAGCACCCTTTAACATCAATGGTCATATCGGGGGCTTTCACTTGTGAAACTGTAGGTTCAGAACATTAGGTTAAACTTTATATTACTACACTCTCACATTCATACTTCCAGACTCTGTGGGGGATAGGGAATAATTCTGGTTAAAGAAAAATTCCCCGCCCCAGCCGGGAATCGAACCCGGGACCTCCGGGGTGAGAAGTCAGCTCACTGACCACTCGACCACGGAGGCAGTCATGCAGCATTATTTTTTGCTTCCTTGTAAGCAAAAAGGAAATAAGGGAGTACACCAGCTTGAAACCAATCTTTTAAAAGCTGTCGCTATGCGATTGACATTGAATTTCTGTTTTCCTTCCATGGCCAGCAGTAAAACTAAAGACGTATGGAACGGATGATGACTTCATGTTGAGAAAAGTTTAGGTATTTTAAAATTGAAGCCAATAAGAGGGTATATTTCGCAAAAGGTTAGCTCTACAAAAGGTGTACATAACATTAATTTTGTTTTAACGAGGTCTATATTCGAATACTTATGACAGTGTAAGTTGCTATTGGGGTATGTCATCTCAAAATAATTTGAGATTACCTTGTGGAAAACATTCGAGTCAGTTGAGAAATTTAATGTTGCTATGGAAGTTCAGTGGTAGAGCAACTGGCTAGAGACTGGGAGATCTGTGGTTCATATACCAGCTATGGCAATGAAGTTTTCAGTCTGATTCTACATATCCAACTCCTGTCCTACACAGCGCCTGCGTGAAAAAATAATTAATCAAAACATCTACACTATTTCTGTAGTATTTTTTTTGTACTAAGTTTTACAGAATGAACAGGGATTTTTCCCAGAAAATTCAAGATATATTTTTTGGTCAATATTTTTATTTGCTAATATAGACATTTTAACCAACATGGTTAGAGCAGTTTTGAAAAAAATGAACATGTTTGAAACATATTCTATGTAAAGTGTAGCTTGGGAGGGGAAGATTTTCTTCAAGATCGTCGTGTCGCATTCGTGGGAGACGCTGAACTTAAATATTAAGTTTGGTATTTAACCAACTTTTCGTTTTTGACTTATCGTGTTCACAAACACACAGACCTTTCTCTAGAATGCTATTTTTGTATATAGGTAACAATAAGTCGTGAATTTCCATTGAAATATCGTATCGAATTTTTGGGTTGCTTGCAATATCTTCTGTACCTATAAACTAAGTACGAAGTAGAGAAAATAAAAATCATATATTTCGAAACAGCCAATGCATTGTGGACTCGAATTGGGAATGTTTTAATAGTGGTCTGTGAATACTTATATTTATGATTCTGAAAGTACCGCTTTGCTCACAAACAACCAACCTTTTTTCTAAAACAATTACTTAGACTGCTTCTCTCCGCTTGTAAAATGGGATAGCAGCTATTACGTAATCACAGCTTTAGTAGTTAGGGTTTTGGTTGTTTTTCACATTACTTTCCAACAAAGTATCTCATAGGATTAAACTAAGCATTGGAAGATGCCGCGAGGTACATTAGGGTAATGATAGAGCAATTAGCTTGGGAATAAATATAGTTAAAATGCGGTCATTCTGCTTCAGGCTACACGTAAAAAACAAATGAATCTCTGTAACAAGTAATTAACGATGAAGTTCATTTGGATTCGTTCTAACACAGAGCATGCTGGGAGTGCATTTCAACAGAATTGCTGTGTTGATGCATGGTTGCATACAAAAAACAAAGAAATTCTGCGTTTCAGCTGGTGTTGAAGTGCAAAACACTCCTTCCGTTTCCAGTTTACTTTTCCTTCTGAATCATTAAAGTAGGCGTAATACTTTGCATATACAATTCAACTCCGAAATGTCATCACTTGAACCAACTGAAGTTAAGAAAATTTACATCCCATATAGCAGAGCCTTTTCTTGCTGTTTAGCTTTAATTTCCAAAATTAAGGTAATGCGTGTGTGAAATTTAACAAAACATTCTGAAAAATGAAGAAATTATTGTTTTCGTAATAAAATTATACTATTTTTAAGCTTCAAGAAAATATACCGTTTTTTCCCCTTGGCACACTTTAGCAATTAATTAACTAAAGTTATAAATGGATATGTGCAGGTTTATTGATACATTCTTCCAAGTGTATATCTTATTTTGTCGAAAAAATTTTTCCAACACATTTTCATACTCAAACTGTCCCACATGATGCAATTTTATTTGGAAATTGTAATATTACCTCTCAAAATCTTCAATTTTAGCAAATAAATTATAAGTTTTGAAAAATGAAGAACTTACGGAGTCAAAAAATAATAATTTTTGACACTGATTATTGCTAACATATAAAGTAATACATAACAGATATATTGTGTAAATTTGTTTACTGTAAAACTGAAATCGTTTGTGTTTATTGTGTAAAATGTATTGCTTGTCTCATTTTTATTAAAAGAATGAATTTAGGCAACAAACAATTATTATTTAAATCTCCATTAAGATAGAATTCGCATACATGGAAAAGTCACTTATTATATTAATAACTAGTATAAATTTCACGTGGATTTTCCAAGTTTCATACACATGCATTACCTTAATCTCCGTCATTTAAAATAGGTGGATTGCTTGAAATGATTTTTATTACGTTTTCAGTTTTAAATTCATATTAATAAATATGAACATTTTCACACACACGATACTCGGTAACCATTCTTCAACAAATTGTTCTTACAAAAGATTACTGTTCTTCTTCTTCTTATTAATCCCGGTAAATATTTCCAGAAACGGTTTTATAGCATAGTTTCTTTTGTATAAAAGAAGTGGAGGAATACAATAGGCTTAATCTATGCTTCAAAGTTGTAGGAACTGTTCGCTATGATTTGATATTACGTTTTTTTGCATGACATGGAGATAAAACAATTCATTTATATGGTAAAGTACCTAGTGAGGGTTAAGAGTTACCCCTGTCACTGTGCATCATTAGGGATAGTAGGTTTAGAGTAGAGCTAGTACTTGAGCTTGCAGAGATGGGATAGGAGACCTTGGGGGTAAGTTAGCCAAGAGGGGTGCGTTCGGGAAGAGATCGAGTACTATAAATAAGGATGCCCAGGATGCGAAAAGGCTTAGTGATTTTACTACTCATACGAATGAATGAAAATGCATGGTTGAAGAGATGTGGGGAAAACCCAGTGAATCACCCTAATTCTAGAACTGACCTTCAAATTCTCCTTGGCTGAAAGTCTCAAAGTTAAAAATCGCTTGACTGTTACTCAAGGACGGTCAGGAGTTTGCCTCGTCTATGTTGAGACGTAAACTCCTCTCCTGATCTACTTCTCGGGCTCTATAGCTAAAACCGTTCTTATACTATCGTTGTGCTTATGAGGCCACGACTGTCCCCTCATTTATTGATTGCCCGCAATATCGGTTACTCAAAGTGATTTATCATTGCTTTAACTTTATGAAATGTATAATTTAACCAACATAAACACCGGCTACGATTCAATAAATAAATAACTAAATATGTCATATATAACATATTTTAATTTGTCAAAAATATACGTATATCAAGGCTAAAAACCAATGAAAAGGAATATAAAAAATTAATTTGTCATAAATTGTATGCAGCAGGATAGAAAAAATATCTCTTAAACCTAAACTTAATAAGTTATGAAACATTATTCTCAATGAAGTGGACTTCACATGTTATTTCTTATAATGCGGATATCTTAGATATATGTTAGGATATAGGAGATTGAAACCGAAGCGGACATCTCACTCACTGAGGCACCATTATGGATCAATTATGGTTACACCATCTTGGAGCAGGAATGAGATGAAGGAGCCGGAGGAGTTCCAAGCTCGCATGCACAGGCATATAGGTTCGAACGCTTGTACATCAAGAGCAATCCAAGAGGTCGACGCAGTGATACCTTCAAGCAAGGCAGTTCACTCTGACGTCCAAAGAGATGGATATTTCCATGCTAAAAGCAACTGCCCCATCTGCCCGGCCCTTCCGTCAACCTGAAAACACCGCTGCAACACGAAAGGAAAATGAAATGGAGGAAATGATGGAACAAGAGTCTTGGTGGGGAACACCTCGAAACCAAAAAACCTATGGTCAGAAAGGGCATTCATAACTTCATTTGTCATAAAATATCTTAAACATAATTTCAAGAAAATAAACATTTTCGAAAAAGTCTTGTAAGTAAAGCATAGTTTAGAAAGAGGGAGATTTTTTTGAAAATCTTTGTCGCAGCCTTGTGAACCATTCGTTTGTTGCTGTTATGTTGTTTTCACAAGGATCTTTTTTCTAAAAATGCTTTTATGGATACAGAAGACTCCAAAAACTTGTATTTCCCGAGAAATTTTGGTATCGCATTTTTGGGTGGAATGCAATACCTTCTCTATCCATTTTTATTTGTACGAAATAGAGAAAGTGAAGAACATCTTCAGAAATACAGTATGCGTTTTGTTAGTATTATTTATGTTATAGGTTTTAGATTTCATTAAAGGATGTGTTCCGAGTCTTAATGATGACTGATCTAGACTAATTACGATGTATGACTCAGAGTGGGCATATAGAAGATTTGTGGTAAATGTGATCTAAATGTCGAATTAATCCTGTGAATTTATTGTATTAAACGGCCTTAACTATATAATATATTTGAATTGGAAATAGGTCTTTTATTAGTCAATTTTATTTTAAAGCTTTTACATTCTTTGTACGTACTATGTTCATAGTGTATAGAGAAGCTATTGCATTCCACTCAAAAATTCTATACCAAGATTTCACCGGAAATACACGTTTTAGAGTCCACTGTATAAAAAAAAAGTATTTTCAGAAAAAGGTCCATGTGTTTGTCTGTGTCCGTGTGTCTATAACCCAAAAATCAAAAACGAAAAGTCGGTAAAATACCAAACTTGGTATTTAAGTTTATTTTTCAGAGGTTCGACATGAAGATTTTGAGAAAAATCCCTACCACCGCAAACTCCCTTTACATGAAAAAAAATTTCTAAAATATTGATTCTCTCAAAAATGGTTATAACGATTTTGATTAAAATACCGTGTATTAAAGGCATTTATATGGAAAACAAAGTGTGTATCTTGAATTTTATGGAAATAACCTCTAAAGACCTCTTCATTCTGAATGAATTTAGTTGAACTTTGCGTAACTTGTAAACCTAAGAGATAGACAAAAATTTATTTCACAAAAATGTAGATCACTTATGTCAGATGCGTTTTTTTTTTCGTGGAACTGACCATTTCTGTGATATTACTTTTTATTTGTTTCAGATTTAGAATACTTGAACTTTTTTCACACGGAAAGCTGCAAACTCACCCTGCATAGAAAAGAATTTCATCCACATGGCAACCGGCTTTTAAAATATTTGACTATCGTTTTAGCCTAGTTTATAACCTTATTTTCATTCTACTTACAAGGAAACAAGTAATTAAGGCACTTTCTGCTAATGTTTATCTCGACTAACGTAAATTATATAGAAGAATATGCTTTTTAACAATAATTTGTTACAGCGATGCAGAGAACGCCATGTGAATGGAACACATCAGATTTTTTCTATGTACTTTACTGATTAATAGAGAATTTGTACGTGTTAATTGTAAAAATTGATTACAAATACGTGGTGCTGTAAATGATTTTTCCGATTATAAACTTCAATAACTATCGTTAGGGGATATTTAGAAACTGAATATTGGTATCAAGGGAAAGAGAAACCCAAATATGTTTTGTTATGTTGGTGAGTCGCATATACGGGGAGACACGTACATATTTCACATAAATGTTAGAATTTTCCTAAGCACATGTTCTACCATTGTGATTGTGCACTTTTCCAGATAGATGGAAAATGTCTTCATCACTAAGCACCAATGATTTGAAAAGAAGTACTGACTACTATATTGAATATACATTTAATCGGAGATCTGTTCAGTCAATTATATAAACTAAAGCTTTGGAGAATAGTACTCAGTCAAAATATATACAATGTTTTTAATGAAAGTTCATTATTTTCCATATATACAAATGTCACAATGTACGTCAAGGTAGTGTTGCCGTGGTTAAAAACACTAAAACAAAACAATAAACTGATATATACGGCAAGCACATATAAAACACTTCTGTCTCTGAGCCACTTGGGTGATGTCATACCCCGGCATTCGCCTTGAGAGGCTGAGGAAAACCACAGCAAAACCCCAGTCAGAGCACTTCATCACTGTCGGACGCCAGTAATATGCTCGGCGTAGATGTCTCTGGGGTACCTGATGACGTCCGACACACACAACATCCTAAAAAGCGTTAGGTACTACTTCGAACATATCCTCTTCATGATCTTGATCTACACTTTGATCTTAGCCAAAAGGCCGATTCATGAAATCTTCAGTTTCCATGCTGAGTTGCATCTCTTCACAGAAAGACTTGGCTTTGTCGCCTAATTTCAGAGCCAGCAACAATTGCAGGTGTATTGATGGAACTTCAAAAGTTTTCGTAAAATCTTCCATATAGTTTTCTGGACAACCCGCCTGGGTAGTGTGGTGGTAGCGTGTTTGCGTCACATTCAACATCTCGCAAGTTCAAATCTCACTTAGGGTAAATTACCTGGATACAGCATTTTTCGGGGTTTTCACTTACCCTTATTCTGAGAAGACGAATGGACCCCAAGATCATCTGAGCATCATTTCATCAATTCCAATCATCGGACGATATAACTAATCAGGTTAAAAATAAATGCTAAGCTACACAAATGATGTATTACACTCGCATGACTTTATCTAGCTGTTCTACAAACTTCTTCATAAGATTATTCTTTTTTCTACACCATGCTAATCGACATAATCAATAGCAGAATGTTCTTATTACTTAGTTCCTTATAAGTATGAAAAAAATAAGGAATACACTATGATAATGCAATAGTGAAGTGTTTTAAAAGCTGCCGTTATACGATCGTTATTGCAAATTGTATCTTTGCTGGCCCAGAAGCAGAACAAAAGAAAACGGATACTTACTGTCTTAGAAAAATGAAAGTACTTCACAACTGAAACCAGTAACAAGAAATATATCGGAAACTGTTACCTCCACAGTAAAAATGTAAAGGACACAAATTGTGTGTCTCTTGCGGTTTAGCAGTTAAGCAAAACTCGGCAAAATTCACCCAGAATAACGGTGTCTTCAGTGGCTATTCCCAGAAAATTCAAGATATGCAATTCATTTGGATTGTAAATATCTTTAATATATGAGATTTTAATCAAAATTGTGCTATGTTTTAGAAAATATTTTCGAAAAATGTTCCATGTAAAGGGTAGTTGGGGATGGGGGATGTTCTTGAACATCTTCGTGTCGCATCCTTGGAAGATACTAAACCTAAATACCAGATTTGGTATTTAACGGTGTTGTCGTTTTAGTGCTATGCTGTCCACAGTTACACATACAGATTTTATTCTGAAAATGCTTTTTTTGGGGGGGAATTTAGAGAGTCCTAAAAACGGTGAAATCCGGTATAAAATTTTCGGGTGGAATAGCTATGTAAACAGTAGGTGTAGAGAAAGTAAAAAAAAAACAACAATTTGTTTGGGATTGTATAATTCTCCACGTAGCTTTTAAGGTGATCTTCTATGGACTTCGTGTGAAACTCTCTCTCACACGCACAACATTTACCTCACTTACTGATCGACGACCGGTTGACTTCCGATTACAGATGCGTACAGTCAACATAGCATTTAAGGATACTTGGATACGCTGGATGAACCAACATCAAATATCATCTAAAATTGCGTTGTACGGTGAGAACGGATTAGGATATGTGAAAATCTAGCACACAAAATGCCCTTTTGTCTTTATTTGCAAACATTTATCTGATAAATCTTCTCCTAGCAACGAAGTTAATAAATATGCAATATGTTCACCAACATAACAAAAATATTTGAGTTTTTGTTTCCATTGATACCAATATTATATTGTGCTTCTAGCTGTCTGCTAAAGATAATTATTCAGGTTTGTAATCAGAAAATCATTTATAGTAACACTGTATATAACTTGAACATGAATCTCTTACCGGAAGTGAAGTTCCGCTTTACGGCGGAATCTCACCAAAGGAATTTCTCACTGCTGAGAATCAAATGTGGGTCAGCTGGTTAATGGAGATGACGAAAACCACTAGCGGCAGCTTAATTTAGTTTGGAATTCTAACTGAATTTACTTCTCATACCATAGCAAGTGCTTCTTGTCAAGATAGACTAGCAAGAACACACAGGTAAAGCATAAATAGACAGAATACCACAAATTGCCAATTGATGCAATTTCAAGTCGATAATAAGGTAAAGCAGTAATGAAGTACATAACCCTAAACTATTTTCCTCCTTTTTAGAGTGTTGCATTCAATGTCAATTAGGAAAATCTGGTGTGTTACATTCACATGACTTTCTCTACATCTCTGCAAAAAATTATTTTTAAAAAGCTTATGCTTTTATTTACTTCTTTCTCATCGAGAAATAATTAGTAGAAATAGTCTTAGTTTCCTTGAAAGTTGAAGCGAAATAAGGAAATGCCATAGGTTACAGTGAAAGTCAAAAGGTGGTTGCTATGTGACTGAAGTTCCTTTTTTCTATGGACAGCAGTTGACAAATTCTTATACGAGAAAAGTGTGAGTTTTTCAAAGCTGAAACTAAAAACAATAAATATCTCAAAAACGATCAGCTCCACGAAAAAATGCTTATATCATAAATGTGTTTTTAACGTGCTCTACGTTTTTTGAATGGTAATTTTTTGTCTATCTGTTATGGTTTATCAGTTATGCAAAATTCTGTAAAATTCATCCAGAATAAAGTAGTCTTCAGAGGCTATTCCCAAAAAATTCAGGACATATATTTCATTTGTCAGGAAATATATTTAATATACGATATTTTAATCAAAATCGTTAGAGCCATTTTTGAGAAAAACAAACATTTAAAAAAAATCCCTGAAAAGGTAGTTTGGTGTGGAGGTATTTTCTTGAAAATCTTCGTGTCGCATCCTTGAAATACCAAGTTTGGTATTCAACGGTCTTTTCTTTTTGAGCTATCTGTCTACAGACACACACTCACACACACAAGTAATCACATGGAAATTTTTCCAAAAATGTTTTTTTTTGGGGGATTCAGGGGACCCAAAACTTGTATTTCCGGTATCGAATTTTTGGGTGTATTACAATACCTTCTCTATACACTATGTACATAGCACGTGAAGTGAAAGTAAAAATTCAAGCCCATCAACAATTATCAGTATAAAACAGCTCGTTTTTATCATCTTCGCACGATACGCAGTGGTATGAGTAACTCCTAACCCATACTAGATACGGTCCATGTCCTGCAAGGAGAACATAATTTCAAAACATACCGAACAGTTCTTCAAAATTTTAAATATAGCTTAAGCCTACTGTACCCCTTAATTTCCATTGTGTATATATATATATATATATATATATATATATATATATATCTATATGAGCCAGGAAGGCGGCCATGGATATCGAATCACACACTACCGCGCTGCCACCTCATTCGGTAAAACACCACTTAGCTGAAGTAGTAATAGCGAGCTGAGGTCTATGGGTAGGTTTATCAGATGATCACATCTAACATTGGATATTTTTACCAGAAATTGACACTTAAAATGTTGATGGCGTTCTTTGTAGAAAGTTGAAAATCTTTTGTGGTCCGAGTTATTATGATCGCAAAGTTCTGAAGCCTCCAAAGATTTAATCAGCCGATCTCTCTTGAAACGATTATCGATAATCAATGCTGAGAAAGCTTTCTCTCCTTAATATTATAGAGCATTAATCATCGGAGCAGTGATAGGCAAAACAAACGAATCATCTACTTCAAATGCGCTTAAGGAGACACCGAAGTGATAAAAAGTAATTTCTGAAATATTGAAACTAGATATTTATTACTTTCTCTACACTTACTATATACATAGTGCATAGAGAGGATATTGCATTGCAGCAAGAAATTCGATACTAAGATTTAATTAGAAATACATGTGTTGGGACTCCCTGAAACCAAAAAAAGAATATTTTGAAAAAATACCATTTGTGTGTGTGTGCGTCTATGAAAATGTCTGTGGGCAGCAGAGCTCAAAAACGAAAAGTTCGTTTAATACCAAACTTGATATTCAAGTTCAGTATTTTTCGAAGATACGACACTAAGATCTTGAAGAGAATCCCTCCATCGCTATATATTCCTTATATGGAAACATTAAAAAAAAAATGGTTTTCTCAAAACTGGATCTAATGGTTTTGATTAAAATCTCTTACGTGTAAGGTATTTACATCACAAATAAAATGTGTATCACAATTTTTTTTGGGAATACCCTGTGAAAACCACTTTATTTTGGATGAACTTTTCTGGATTTTGAATAACTAGTAAACCGCAAGATATAGATAAAAACTTACTACAGAAAAATGGTTATCTCCATAAAATACATAATTTATCTCATATACATTTGTTTCGGGAGTTGATCGATTTCGAGATATTCCTTGTATTGCTATCAGTTTTAAAATAATTTTCTCATACAAGAAATATCGGCTCCTGGCCAAATAAAGAAATGGCTTTCAATTCCGTAGTAATTACATTTTAAAACATTTGAATGTCGGTTTAGACTAGTGTGTTCCCTTATTTCCCTTCTACTCATAAGGAAATACTTGATTAGGTCGTTTCTGCCAATGATTATCTCGGTTAGCATGATGAACAAGGTTATTGATAAGAATTTGTTACAAAGATATAGAGAAAATCCTGTGAAGGAACACATCACATTTTTATAGTCATTACTGCCAACAAAAGTATTTATATCAATTTAAATATGTGCCTTTATTTTAATTTTCGATTTAATTATTCAACATTAGCACAAATTGTCTTATTGTCTTATTACTTTGTGTGTGTCTGTGGACAGCATGGCTCAAAGACCTTTAAATACCAAATTTGGTATTTATATTTAGTATCTTCCAAGGACATAAGGTTCAATACGGACTATCGATTACATAGCAGATTCTTCTAAATAGACCATAACACCACCAAATTCAATTTCAAGATTCATAACCACTAATACTCCAGTTTAAAACTTTTATTATAAAAATAACAGGCTATGTAATTCTACTTCTCGAAGATTTTCAAAAAAAATCCCTCACCCAAAGTACCTTTTACATGGAAAATTGTTTTTAAAATTTGTTTTTTTTTTCTTTCAAAATGGCTTTATTATTTTGATTAAAATATTATATATTAAAATATTTATATCGCAAATAAAATGCATCTTGAGTTTGCTTGGAATAGCCTCTGAAGCCATCTTTATTCTTGATCTGTTTTGCTGAATTTTACACAACTCTTAAACCGTAAGAGATAGACAAAAACTTACTACACAAAAAATATAGCTCTTGTTAAAACACTTGTAATCCGTTTCCGAGATATTCCCAATTATTGGTTTCAATTTTACACTATGTAACTTTTCTCAAACGGGAAGCCACCTTTTATCTCATCTCTCTTGTGTACTGCTGGCCAGGCAAAGAAAACCGAACTGTAATTGTTTCACTTAGCGACCAGCTTTTATAATATTTGACTATCGAGTTAGCCTAGTTTGTTCCCTTATTTTCCTCCTACTTAGAAGCGCGTTTATGACGATTAACATGGTATAGATACAAGAATTATTTTTTATAAGAATAGCGTGTGTGTGGAACAGCTATAAAAAGTTATGTGATTGAAACACATAGGCTTTTAGTTTTTATATTTCTGTGAAGCCCTGGATGGTTGGAGGTACAAGGAATACTAAAGCAGAATGTGTAATTAACAAACATAAGAATTATTGAAGGTAGCGTAGAATAGTGCCAAAATAATTCCGCATTTACGTGTTGTATTTCTTGCTAGTTTCTATCAATAATTCGACATGGCGGTACACACTACGAATTTAAATTTATGGTTCTATCAATATATATATAGGGTGTTAATAAACTACACCGAAATAAATTGCGAGATTGTGCATGTGACTGATATAAGTAATTTGAGATCGGCGATATATGATCCCGGGGTAAACATAAAGCAACTTCATAGCGTTAAACGAGATTGTATCAGGTGCTCATATGTCGATGTTAAAGCAGAAATGTTGAAAAAATGGCTTAGAATATCTTTAAAACTGCTACCCAAGTATAGAAATATCGACTTTTAGCAGCTCGTTTCTAGCATTTTCAAGATTTAATGTCGCAAAAATCTATAAAATCTCGAACTAGTTACTTGACAGTGCGCCACTGAGCATTCATTAGCTGCGTTCTTGAGTTATGTAGCCTACTCTGGAGGCGGTTTTTCAACTGCACTGTTGTCTTAACGCATATTACAGGAAGCTGTCATCCCAAAGGTCATGAGTTCGATTACTGTCATAGAGTAAATGTTTTTATTATTACATTTTTCATTCCAGACTGTGCCGCGATACGTGGCGTACTGGCACTTCAGAAACTTATAGCCGTTACTTCGAAATTTCAATAAGCAGGTCATAAGTTTCCTATCTCAAATTACTTATTTAAGTAATCTACATATTCTGTGAAAATATTTCGTTATATCTCATTAACATCCTGTGTGTATATATACACCATTTCCACCATTATATATGGAAATGATTTATAAGTACCGTTAGTATGGGTATAATAGAAACACTAACTTTTGCGTACAGTATTGGTTTGACGAAGTGGCTTAAAAGCCCAAAACTATAAAAATAAATAAATCAGCATAAAAATAATAATAATGTTCATATTGAGCAACTATAGTATTGACAAATTTCGCGTTTTAACGGGGTCTTTATTCAACTAATAGTAGGTTTTCTTCTATCTCTTATCAGTTATAGAAAAGTTTTTCGGAATGAAGAGGATTCAGAGGAATATCAAAATTTTAAAATAGACATTTCATTTATCATAAAAATGCATTAAACATATTGTAATTTAATAAAACTCGTTAGCCGTTTTTGAGAAAATAAAATGTTTTGAAAAAAGTTCCATCTTAGGGTACTCAGAACTGGGAGGATTTTCTTGGAAATTTTGTATCGCATCTGTGGAAGATGCTGAAGGTAAATCATGTTCTATTTAACCGAGTTTAAGTTTTTAACACGGATGCAGACAGGTGATCTCAAAACATATTTACTGTGAAACATTGAAATAGAATTTTTCGGTAGAATAAAATGTTTTCTCTTTTTGCTAAGGTAGTAGAGAAAGCAGAAGTGTGAAAGTTTCACACGGTATTTGTAACTGGAGTTTGTTTTGTTACGATACTCGAGTTCCCTGGACTACGCACACACCTTGTCAGCTGTACACTTGTTTGTTGTGAAGCCCCACATCTCCTACAGCTTATCCGCTTATCTGTTGCAGGTTGCCGGACAGACATGGCGGCGCCCCTCGTGACGTCATCTCTCGTCATCCTTCAGCTGCTAACCGCCTTCGCCACAGCACAGAACACAGGTGAGCTGGTCCTTAGTCATAGCAGGTGATTCAGCAATTTACAAAGGGCAATATTGTGCATGGAAGATATAACTGGAGCAACAGATCTGAACATGTGAAAATCTTGATAAGAGCTACAAAGCGAGTTGTATTTCAGATAAACAGTTCACCAGAGCAACGGAATATTATTGTAAAACCGTGCCATTTTGTTTCATTGCCTTTAATTGGTGTTATATTAGTTAAAAAGGAGTATTCTGCGTATGAACGATGATCGATAGTCTTGTTTTCTTGATGGAAGAACGAATGAATTAGTAATAGATTGTCTCCTGTCTTTTGTTGTTTGAAAAAGTTTACTTTGAGACGTATAAGAACGAAAGATAAGGAATGTACATCTGTGTGATATATTTGAATACTTCGACGGTGTATATTATAAATAGAGAAAATAACTAATATCGTATACAAACATTCATTTTAGAAAATGCTTGTTAGATTAATTGACATTTTATTTCCAATATTAAAAGTGAAATTTAACCATTTTGTGGAATTATAAAACGGAGTGTGTTTACTCAGTAGCGAGTCATTCCTTACACAAATCCCTTGAGAAAAGAGTCCATGCAAAATTTAAATATATATTTATGTATATTGTTAACAGATAGGCAGATACAAAAATGTATTAATAAAAAACCAAAGCTACTGAAACAGGGATATTATTGTACAAAAACGGTTTTATATTTTATAGGTAAGCAAACTTTCCAACAATGAAAACCCTACCACATGCATGCTGGAAGAGTGCCTGTCACAGTCAATGTCAAATATCTGTCACCTCTTATGCAGCTACACTGATAAAACATGTGTTTTCTTATGTATATTCATATTACAAAAATTTATACAAATGGCCTTCTATATAAACAATGTCAATCGCCTGCCTCCAATTCGTCCACACCTGAAAGTCCTTCATCTTCGCTGACGTCATTGCCACCTCAATGCTATCACTACTTTCTACACCATTATCCTGGGTTAGAATTCTTTCTGATTTTCTATAATTCTTTCTAATGCTTTTCAATGTTCTCAACATGTCAGCATATATTTTCCCATTCTGAACTGTCAATTTCTGTAATTAGCTGGCGACACAACTGTTCCACATATTTTAATTTAAAAGTGATATATTAAGCTTTATTTTTCTTTCTTTCTTTCTTATCTTTATAAACCCTGGAAATGGAACTCAGTGAAGTATTAGTTGCCTTGGCTACTCTTTCATTCACTTTCATCAGACTTTTGAAGAGCTCGGGGAACATACATTTTCTTCTTTCATCTCTGCCTCTTGTTTTATGAAGTCAAGGATATTTAAAATTATTTCTCTATTCTGTGTAAGTAATACCTTGCCACTAAACCTTGAAAACGTAGGAGCCATGGTTAAAAAATAAAGAGCAAATAAAATGAACACTATTTAGTGCCCACTTTGAATACAAACATATGCGGAACACTGTACAAAGTTTGCTCACTGTGACTTTAAGTAAGCAAAGTATCATATAACAAACTCCAATAAGCTAGGCTCGGTAGCTGGGTTGGCGGTCAGGGTCACGATTCCAGAAGTTTTACACCGACAATATACTGCGTGTCACCTAACATCTAAAGTAACATTAGGAGGAACGTTGAATTTATCTACGAAACAGAAAATCAAGATATTTGGCAAGAGTTAGTTAACATAATTTACTCTAATACAAAGAGTTGGGCTAGGCTCGGTAGCTGGGTTGGCGGTCAGGGTCACGATTCCAGAGATTTGCACCGACAATACACTGCGTGTCACCTAACATCTAAAGTAACGTTAGGAGGAACGTTGAATTTATCTACGAAACAGAAAATCAAGATATTTGGCAAGAGTTAGTTAACATAATTTACTCTAATACAGAGAGTTGGGAGAACAGTTACATATATTTTGATAAATGGTTCCCTAATATATGTGGACTTGGTGTGTTTGTAGTCTTTATTCTCTTGGTCTAAAAGATTTTCTACAAACTAATCACATAACTTACCACCTTCATGTTTGTTTACTTTCTCTACGTACTATATACATAGTCTATAGAGAAGCTATTGCACTCCACCCAAAAATTCGATACCGAGATTTCACTGGAAACATATGTTTTATGGTCCTGTGTATCCAAAAAGAGCATTTTCAGAAAAAGGTCCGTGTGTCCATATGTCCCTGAACACGATAACTCGAAAACGAAAAGTCGATAAACCACTAAACTTGGTATTTATGTTTAGTATCTTCCAGGGATACGACACGAAGATTTTGAGAAAAATCCCCCCACACCTTCTAACCTTTACATGGAAATGTTTTTTATTAAAAATAGTGATGGAAGTACAAACTAAAAAAAAAGTAATGTATTAATTATTCCAGAGCTAGTTTCGGGAAAAGAACCAGAGGTGTCGATAAAGACTGTGTGGGGCTCATTTAATAAACTGAAAACTAATACCCGAAAATGTTTAATCGTAGAGGACTTTCAACTGTATGAATTGGATTGGGTAATGAGCCCAGTAATCGGTACACCTACCACCCTGTCGCAAGAATAGTATTTGATAGATTGCAAGTAATTCAGAAAAATTCTATTTTGGTGTCTTGTCTTTTCGCAACTTGTTGAAGTTTAATTCCTTGCAATGATTTTCTTATTAAGGCAAAAGCACTTCAGACACTTTTACCTACTCCATTTCTTGTCTTTGAGAAAGACTTCGTTTTGTTTTGTATGGTTTTGTTTCCTTTTTGTCTTTCTATTTTAAACACAAACACTTGGTGTTCAGTTTTATCTGTGATTCCGCGCAAGAAGGTCGTCATCGAAGCGAGTTTATGTACCAGAAGATCACTTAAGGTAATGCTACCCTGATGAGATGACTGAGAACACTCCCCAATGCGCCAGTTTATCAGCAGAGGATTTTTACTTTCTCTATACGTACTATGTACATTGTGTATAGAGAAGATACAGAGATTTCACCGGAAATACATGATTTGGGTCCCCCCGAATAAAAAAAAAGTATTTCTGGAAAAAGGTCCGTGTATGTGTGCAGCATGACTCAAAAACAAAAAGACCATTATATACCAAATTTGATATCTTCCAAGGATGCGACACGAAAATCTCCCCACCCCCAATTACCCTTTACTTGGATTTTTTTCGATAATTTCGATTTTCTCAGAAATGTCTCTAACGGTTTTGATTAAAATATCATATATTAAAGATATTTAGCTCACAAATAAAATGCGGATCTTGATTTTCTGGGAATAGACTCTGAAGACTACTTTATTCTGGATGAATTTTATGGAATTTTGCTTAAGAGATGGACAAAAGCTTACCACACAAAAAATGTAGAGCACATTAAAACACATAATTTATGTTATATACATGTTTTTCGTGGAGTTAAACGTTTAAGATGCCCTGAAACCAAATACAGTATTTTCAGAAAAAGGTCCTTGTGCCCCTGTAACTGTGAACATGATAACTCAAAAACGAAAAGTTGGTAAAATACCAAACTTGGTATTTAACTTTACTATCTTCCAGGGATGCGACACGAAGATTTTGAGAAAAATATCTCCGCCCCCAACTACCCTTTACATGGAAAAATTTGCGAAACTTTTGATTTTCTCAAAAATGGCTCTAACGATTTTTATTAAAATACCGTATATGAAGGATATTTATATGGCAAATAAAATGTATATCTTGAAGTTTTTGAAAATAGCCTCTAAAGACCTCTTTATTCTGAATGAATTTTGTTGAATTTTGCATAACTGGTAATACTATTACTGATATCGTTACTCTTATTATAGAACCATTATAAAATCCATCGCTATGCGAAACCACTATTACATACTTGATAAATCCTATTTATGCGTCTCTCCTATCTTGACAAAGAGCACTTGCACGTGTGTGGTGCTCATATTCAACTTGTCAACAAACAAGCGACCGGAAGTGGGCGTGGTTGTATTAGTTAACAACGCAACTACATCCAGAGTGGCATGAATTGCTTTCTCTTCCGTAAACCATCACCGCTCTTTCTAGAAGAGATCCTTTGTGACTACTTATTTTTTTTTTTTATTGCTTCATTTATGTAGTCATTAACATCTAAGGTTATATCGGGGGCTTTGCACTTGAAAGAACTCGTTGTCTGTAGGTTTAAATTATTTTATTTTTCTCAAGCACACACACATTCACTCACATACATACTTCCAGACTCTGTGGGGGATAGGGAATAATTCTGGCTAAAGAAAAATTCCCCGCCCCAGCCGGGAATCAAACTCGGGACCTCCAAGTGAGAAGTCAGCTCGCTGACCACTTGACCATGGAGGTAGTCTGACTATTTATACTTTCGCTCACAATCACCATTACTTCTTTGCGGAGAGCGCTGTGGCTTCAATGTAAACTCACCGTCAATTATGATATATATCATTCTTGCTCTAGTGGTGCGCGGGAAATAGTAAAAATGAACATCCAGTATTAAAACAAATTGCAAACAGAAAATTAACTCAAGAGTAAATTTTATAAATTCTATATTTCTTTTATTACGCTTTAAATTCTTTAATCATTTTCCAACAAATATAGTTAGCTTATATATTTCACAAAGCTTTAATTCACTAAAAACCAAAGATATTAACTCTTTTAAATTCGTGATAAACAAAGATTTATAAACCATTGTAATATACTGTGATACACAATTTGAATAAAAAATTCATGACAAGAATATTTGGTTTTAACAATATGAGAATATTTCAATTGAATATTCAATCCTAATAATATTATTGAATTCCTCTTCAAATTATTATATTAATACTATCATAGTTATCATTATTAATGTTATTATTACTAAAATAATAATTATTATTATTATTCAAGAGTTAAACCAGGCTTTTTCTACCTTATCTGCGTGCCTAAGAGTAGCGACATAGGTATCTATTTACAAGGGTATACCTGCAATATGCAAAACGCCTTATCATTGAGGGTAACCTATCGTCACGACTGAAATCAAGTGTTGGAATGCAAGTGCAAGCATTATGCTACGACCTTCGCTCAGTGACGTTTGGCTATCACCTTCCCCTCTAGCCGGGCTCCGAGGTTTGTGATTGAATAAAACCAGCTATTGTCTAAAACCAGCTTCACTCTAAATAATATCGCTTTGTTTTCCTAACACATTTCCGTATTAAAACTTAATGCAGTCTGATTTAATTTGAATTATACCTGCTTTAAATCTCATGTTCATTAATGAATTAATCTCATCTTCAGAAAATAAAACTGTAGTGTAATTTGTGTAATTTATTTTAAAGTTATTAATATTTCATTTAAACATACTCTCATGACATCATCTTACACATTAAAAGGAAGACAAAGAACATTCCAGTCCAATTCTGATTTATATATTTATTAGCTCAGTTGTGATTGGTAATGCTAGTTACTAGTACACACGTTTGCAGGTTCAATCCCGGCGGTATTTTTGTTTTTTTTTTTGTTTACAAATCCTGAACATGGCTTCCTTCGGAAGAAAAGTGGAGCTATTGGTCTCGACTTATGTATATTTTCACGAAAGGCATTCCATTCCTTGAAAGAGAAGGTCCCTGGGCAAGATTCTAACCATTTGATGTCCAAAAATCGTGACGTAGTCTTCAGTGCCACTTATGGGCGATGAACTGATCCTTCATCACCATGTAGACACAGTGGCGTTTTGCGAATTGGAAATTCCACCGGATCTAGGAATCACCGATAGAATCCCAAGATGTTCCAATATAGCGTGTTGGAACTGAACTAGATTATTACGAGATATTTTATTACATTAATATGGGCATTTAATGAATCCTAGTGTTGCAATCATAATTCTGAAAGCTGCTCAACCATCTGACTAACTGATGAGAATAAAAGGATATTTCGTAAAGAGAGTTGAAGAGAGAGAGAGAGAGAGAGAGAAAGAGAGAGAGTGGTAAAACTGGGTGGTAAAAGGGTTCGATATCAGAAGTCTGCCTGTGAGATTTGTGGTGGACGAAAAGGCGTATGGACGGTTTTTTCCGGTTTCTCCCGTTTCCTCCGCCAGTCATTTCACCAATTGCTCCATAATCGTACTTCCTGTCAATAATGCCACTATCATTTCGTATAGCTTACTTCTTTAATATCATACTAGGCATCGGGCTGGCCAAGCATCCTAGCTTCTCTCTGCTGCTTAACAGGCTGTTAACTCAAAGACATTAAAAATACGCCTGGATTCACTTATCGTAGTAGGTCTCTTCGCTGACTCCACCCACGTCTTCCACCTGTTTGCTATGCTCTTAAAAGCGTATTTGACAGGCCACGTTACCGGAGACAAGCGGATAGACATGAAACGTAACTTGCGACAAATGAAGTTCTGCCTTGCGAGCTGGTGATCGTCAAACTCTCTGGTTGGACAATTCTCGACCCCTCTCACTAGGTATTACAACATTAAAGTAATCTTTTCTCTGCGCTATATACTGAAGCTATAATGCCAAGGTAATACACGTACGCGGTCGACTAAATTAACACACTGCTTATACAAGTTAACCTGTTCTGTGGGAGCGTTGAGCGGGGCTGAGGGATGCATGGGTGGATTGCCCAATCGTTTTTGCGTTTTCTTACCCGCGTGATATATTGAACCAGATTTTTGTTAAGACCCAGTTTCCGTCAAACGTTCATATTTTCAGCAAAATCACGGCATCAGGCGTATTTTTACTTTTTTACATTATGGATAGAAAAGGCATTGTATTCCACACAAAAATTCGACACCGAGATTTCACCGGAAATATGTTTTGAGATCTCTTGAGACCGAAACAGCGTGTTAACGAAAATATTCGTGGCGTATGTGTTCGTCTGTCTATTTGGCTGTGTATATGTGCTTTTTTTTTTTTTTTTTTTTTTTTTTTTGGTAGTGTTTAACGCCCGCTTTAACTACTTATGACACCGCAGGCGGTGATACTGATGATACATGAATGAATATGGAGCATCGGTGGAATGTGATGGCGGGGGAAACCGGAGAATCTGGAGAAAACCCGCCACAAATCTCACATGCGGTCGCTTGGGATCGAACCCGGGCCGTCTAAGTAAGAGACGACTGGTCTAACCACTCGGCCACGGCGCGGCCGTGTGTGTATGTGTTTGTGTGAACATACAGCTTATAAACGAAAAGACCGTTAAATACCAAACTTGATTTTCTCAAATGCGCCAAATGATTTTGGTTAAAACGCCGTATATTAAAGATATACATGAAAAATAAAATTTATTGAATGGTCTGGGAATAGCCTCTGAAGAGCTGTTTATTATGGTTGAGTTTTGCAGAATTTTTCATAACGGTTAAACCGTAAGAGATGTTTATCTCCTTAAAACACATAATTATGTCATATTCGTTTTCGAAATGTTCATTAATATTGGTTACAATTTTAAACTTATTAACTTTTCTCAAACCGGACCATGCAAATTGAACCGAACCACAATTGTTTCACATAGCGACCAGCTTTTAAAATATTTGACTATCGTTTTAAACTGAAGTATTCCCTTATTTTCCTTCTACTTACAAGGAAACAATAAGACTAGTTCTGTTAATCTTTATTTAGATTAGCATGACTAGATAAAAACTAATATTTTGTAAGAAAATTTGTTTGTGGAACAGCTAGAGAAAGTAATGTGAATGGAACACGTAGATCTATTTTATTTTCTTGAATGTATCTCCTGGAGGATGTACATACGCACATGAGTGCGACATGCACACACTCACACACAAACACAGAAACAGTCTTAAGACTTTTACTGGTGATCCATACTTGAAAGTGTTGAAAACATTAAGTTGTTCAGATGTGAAACTTGCCAGGTTGCCAAAATTTTGATTTCTTCTTGGGATCATTGGGATTTTAGCTTCACAGGTCCTTCGGCTACACCCTGTCGTCGTTACGCAGTAGTGGCCTAAGGCCGCAACTGCTAAACTCATCAACTTATAAAAAATATCCCTCGACTACGCTCTGCGGCTTAGGGCGCTCCACGTTGGGCTACGCTTTGCAGCTTAGGCCCCTAAATGTTTATAATAGACCGACTAATAATGATGTAGGTCCTAAATGCGACAAAGGCAAAAAAAAAAGGAAGAAAGAAAGAAAAGAGAAAGACTTGTTTTGCTTACGTCAAAGTCTATGATGGTGCTTTCTTATTTTTCATTAAAGAGTTGTACATACTCTAAGAAATTCTTTTTTAATGGTCGATACATGCGAAGAATATGGGAAAATTAAACTATTTCCACTTTTCATTCATTTGGGTTATGGTAACCATGCAATTTACACATGCTCTAACCTTCCTGAGTCGATGCTGAACTTCTCATATTAGTGCTTCCATTACTGGTCTGTCTATTACTTAGTAAATTGAGATATATAATTAGTTATTGATTTCCAATATCAAACGCGGCACTTCGACTGCAGCACTCGAATCTATCACTTTAGTGATGGTGCTTTTGTTTGGGTACTCATATGCTTCTTCTGTTTTGGTGTTTGAAACTTACGTTTTTCTCTCGCATAAATTGATGCTTCAATAGAACATAGGCTGCTCTGATATCAGCTTTGCTTAGCATGTTCATGGCGTGTTACGTGAGCTGCAGCTGAGAAATCGCATATCTCTGAAGCGTGAAATCAGATCACTGATGTACCCGCTACATGTCTGTTCACATAAGCTCATCTAATGCGGTGAATGTAGGTCTTGTGTTCCAAGAGTATCTAAAGCACGACGTTACACAGCTAACGTATTAGACATTTGATATACAGAGTTAGTCAAAACTACTTTTACAAATTCATTAATATGTAGAGTTTTTCGGGTTTGTA
Organism: Hymenopus coronatus; assembly: GCA_030762935.1. Classification (NCBI taxonomy): domain Eukaryota; kingdom Metazoa; phylum Arthropoda; class Insecta; order Mantodea; family Hymenopodidae; genus Hymenopus; species Hymenopus coronatus. Next base: position 43,868,771 of record CM060887.1, read on the forward strand.
GGCCGCGCTCGATTAATTGAATGTTACCTCTACATTTTACTGGATTAACGCCGGCCGTGAAAGACTAAGCACGTATACTTTTACAACGTTAGGGGACAGCTTCCTTGCATGAAAACAAGAAAAATATTCGTATAAACATATGTCCCAAAACACTTCGTTCTCGATTTATCGATGTACAAATTGTTATTCATCAAACATAGCAAATGATCCAAATGTCCTCCTCTTGCATATGGAATGTCGAATTCCCAGTCGCTGTCGTATGATTTCGTAGGGTTCCATAACACGTAGATTAACAGTCCTTAATCCAGGATGTCTACTGAATAAACCAATGGTTTAAGGTGCTCCCAAAAGATAAAAATCCAAAGGATCTTGCAGACCATGGAACAGGTCCCCCTCCGCCTAGCCATTTGTCATGCTAGATACCAGCCAGTGAAACTAGAACAATGAGAATAAAATGTGCTACAACATCATGCATAAACTACAATTTTCTTCTTATTTGCAGAGGCACATTTTCTGTTCTCAATGAAGTCCTTGCAGACAGTACCTATAAGACATGCTGGGGAAATGTATTACACATATGATAAATCACAAATGTTAACAAGTAGCTTTGGCAAAACAAGGCCAACTCTGCATTGTAAAATGGGTTAAAGCCTTCTATGAAAGAGTGCATAAATAAATGAAGTTATTTGGTTGGCCCAGAAAGTGATACTTTCATCAATAAATTGATAATGCATAGCCGAAGCGTTTTGGAGGATATGTTTATATGCGCTTATTTTCCTGTTTCGGTGTCAGTAATGCATTCATAAACGTTTAAAAAGTATAGTGGTAACAGACGTTTGTATAAATAGCGGTATTTTTAGTGTATTATATTCACTACATATAAAATGTACGCAGTGTATAGAGAAGGTATTGTATTCCATCCAAAAATTCGATACAGAGATTTCACCTAAGTATGTTTTGAGGTCCCCTGAGTAAAGAAAACATTTTTTAAAAATTACGTGTCTGTGTTGTGAACACCATTGCTCAAAAACGAAAAGACCGTTAAACACCAAACTTGGTATTTCAAATTAGTATCTTACAAGGATGTCACATAGCGATTTCTAAAACATTCCCTTCCCACTCTGGACAACCCTTTGCGTAGAAAATGTTTTTAAATTTTTGTTTTCCTTAAAATGTCTTTAATAAAATACTGCATCATAAATGCATCTACAGCACAAAGAAAGTGCATGTCTCGAATTTTCTGGGAATAACTTCTGAAGACCTCTTTCCTCTAGAGTTCACCGTGTTTGAGCCATTTCTTGTTATTGGTTTATTTTAAACTTCCAACTTTTCTTAAACGGAATCATGCATAGTGAACTAAACCACAATCGTTTCACACAGCGATGAGGTTTTAAAATATTTAAGTATCGGTTTAGCCTAATTGATTCCCTTATGTTCCTTCTACTTACAAGGAAACAAATAATAAGACCGATTCTGTTAATTTTTATCTCGATTAGCATGAAGTAGATAAATGAATAATATTTTGTAAGAATAGATTGTATGAGGAACAGCTAGAGAAACTTATGTGAATGAACACATCAGAGTTTTATAAAAAGGACGTGTGCGTGTTTGTTTGTTCCTGTGAACAGTCACGCAGGATCGTTAAACATCAAATTTGGTTTTGAAAATTAATATTTTCCAAGCATACCACATAAAGATTTTCAAGAAAATTCCCTCATCCAAGACGATCCTATACATGGAACATTCGTAGAAAATTTTGTTTTTCTCAAAAATGACTTGTGATTTTGATTGAAGATATTTACATGACATGAAAGGTATGTACATCTTGAATTTTCTGGGAACAGGCTCTGAAGATTTCTTCATTCTGAACGAAATTTTTCTAACTAGCAAACCTTAACAGATAGACCAAACCTACTACTCAAGAAATGCAGATCTTGTTAAAATATAACAGCTATGAATTTAGATTGATCTTTTAGAAGTTGACCGTTTGCAAGACATTCCCTATTATTGGTTTCAATTTTAATCAACGCAACTTTTCTCAAACAGGAAGTCTTTTTTCGTTCCATCTCCCTTTTTTTTTTTTACTTCTGGCCGTGCAAAGCGTACCGAAGTTCAATTGTTCACATAGCGCCCAACTTTTGAAAACACGTGTCTATCGCTTTAGCATGGTGCGTTACCTTATTTTCCTTCTGCTTAGTAGGAAACAATTAATGACAATATATAATGTATATCTCGATTAGCATGGTGTAAATAAAAGAATAATCTTTTGTATGAGTATTTTGTTGGCATAACAGGTAGAGCAAATTATGCTAATAGACATCAGACTTTATTAAAGTAGCCAGACTTGGCCAGATTTCACCGTTTAAGCTAAAACTTCGAATCTCCATTAAACATAGAGCTAAGTTATGGTGAGATTTCTTGTTCATATAGTGCATCTCTTACCAAGGTGGCCCAGGTTCGATGCCAGGTACCGAACGTGGAATTTACAGTTGATAAAGCGGCGTCTGGGATGATCTTCAGGTTCATTATCGGTTTCTCCCGCCAATTATTCGACCACCTGTTCGAAGTCACTTTCCATTAATTTCCCCGTAATGTTATATCATCTCCTTTCTCACCCTCATACCAAGCATCGAGCTGATCACCCATCCTGGTACTCTGTGTGGTCCAGAATCCATCTGTACCTCAACAGGCTTCAACCCAAGAGCTGACTTGTAAATCGTGGGACGTGTCAGTTCAATACGAGAGTGGTAAATAGGGCAAGAAAACAAATTTCTTCAGTTACCGATTACATACATCCGCGTGGGTATTTTAAAAATTTGTTTTATAACTTTCTCTACCAAGTAAATACTAAGTAGAGAAGGTATTGCATTCGATTCAATAACTCCATGGGTCTGTGAACATCATATTTCAAATCCGGCGGAATTTTTTTGAACAACTGTCACATCCTTGGAAGATGCTGAATGTAAATATCAAGTTTGGTATTTAACCAACATTTCGTTTTTGAATTACGCTGTTCACAGACACACACGCACTCACCTGTGGATATATTTTAAAAATGAGCTTTTGATACAAAGGACCCTAAAACGGTATTTCCATTGAAATCACGGTATCGAGATTTGGGAGGAATGCAATACCTTGTCTACTGTGTACTTAAATACGTTGTAGTGAAAGTAACAAATACTTTTTTAATAATTTACAATCTTGGTCAAATTTCACGTGTGCATCACCTCAATAAATTTTTAATATGAAGTAAGAGTTTAGTTTGTTATTAGAAAATTGATAATATTAAATTGTAACTATTGTGAAAGAGACTCATTGTTGTTTGGGAAACAAAATCCAGTAAAACATGGCCGCGTTTTTACTCTATTTATGTAAATGAATTTCATAGTATTAAACACATATAAAAGCGGTCAGTTCATTGGCGGTTATTTGCAAATGCCATGTTCTATGGTAATGGAACCTCATAATACACTGATCTAAACCTGAGCTGATTGGCTGATTGCTTCTAAGCCCGGTGACAAATTACCTTTGTGGTGGTTTCCCATAGTTGCTATATGAATGATGGAACGGTTATTTCCTTCACGGCCCTTCGTTTCCATTCGGGAGCATCCATGTGGCGAAATGTCGAGAGTAGTTGAGATCGATAGTATAGTAGCAGTTACATAGTATCACGATATGCCTTGAGATACTTGTGCGATATTTGCTTCTATATGGAACGGAACTTTATCCATTAATAAAGCTGAATTGTAAGTTTTCTGGATGTACACTGGGACAATACATGTCGTATCACGAAATTAGGAGGTATTTAAAAGAAAGATATAAATTAAATTAAGAAGATACAAATATGCATTTGAAATGGCCCGGGAAGAAATGTTGTGAAACACATCGAAAAGTGAAGCGACGAATTTTAGTAAGGTGTGAATTTGCTCAGTACACGGGTTAGCAAGCGAGCCAGGTAGACATGTACCGTTACCAGAGGGACTCGAACAAAAGGGGATGAAAAGTTCATCATCCCGTCATGACCAAAGGGAAAAAAGCAATGGGATTCGTGTTGCTGTCAGGGACGTGATGAAATAACACGTGCTAGTTGATTCAACAGCGGAGAAACGAAAGGGATGTGTGCGTCCTTAGAGGAGCAGTATTAATTAATATACCATAAGTGTCGCAAGTAATAAGGGATGGTAAGCACGGTCACGTGAACAGTAGTTGGGAAGAATACGTGTGTATTCAACGGCAGATGGTATCTAAAGAAAGGAATTAAATGGGTTCAACAGTAATTGAACTCAAAGGAAACCATTGGTATCTTAGCACACCCCTGAGAAGGGTTCCATACTGACATATCCTGAGCTAGGACATCCATCTTCCACTCTATTCCTTAATCTCCCAAATCGTCAAGTGGGTTTTGAATCCGGGAGTCTTTAATCAACCTATACTGTGCGAACTGCTACAATACTGACGGACATAAAAGTGACCCATTCTTCTATATCGCAATATTGTTTTTTCAGGCAACCTAATTTAAAGTCCACTCAGCCAGACCAAGCGGGATGGGTCAGATGGTTTCATTTGTGGCATGTACACGGGAGGTCATGAATACGATACCCACTGACGGCGTACCTTACCCTTGGGTTTTTACAGGGGTTTCACAGAAAAATGTAGGGTAGGATCATTACATCCTCGAATTTTCCAACCAAATTTCCTATGCCCAGCTTTTCCTAATTAGCTGCTTTAGCCTGGCTATGTTGGAATCCACCTTCCGGTTTCAGGGCTCGTTGGGAGCCTCGGCAATCTTATGAACAGGACCTAGGGCTTGTAAGCGTTCCAACTTTACCCAATATGCACTCCATTCCTACCTGGGTCGCTGTTATCCGTATCTAGTCCCTTATCTGATTAATTTAAGATCACGGTTATGTGAACTTTCAGGATTTCTTGTTTCACTATATATGCAGGTTGGACCATTTAAATTGAGACTGTTGAATATTTTGAAAACTAAGCATTGTAGAAAGAAATACCTTGAATACAATTTGTGTCATATAAAAGGGAAAAGTAAATGTCAATTGTTGTGTTTTAATTGGAGAATGTTTGTATAGTAATTTGAGGATCAACATACGTTTTTTTAATGAAAACCAACACTTTTTATTTTGTTTACTTTTTCCTCAACAACAAATAAAAAAAAAGTTTAAACCATTTTCTCGTACAGGGTTCTTTTAATGGTGTAGACAATTAAAACATTGATGAAAGGCACTGCATAGATATTGTACAGATATTGTACAGTATTATTTCATAAGCATCGTACCTTAGTGTAGCAAATGTTCAAAATGATACACCTCTAGTTAAATTAATTTTCCAACTCTGTGAATAAACGAATGTTGTGTCCGTAAAAGCATGTCTTTTTATTGCCTGGAGCAGCCTTTCAGAGCTGCCAACTGACCTAAAAGTTTAGGAATAGTTTAAAGAGAAAAATGTTAGGTAATTAATTAAAGTGAATATTATGAAGTAATTAAGGATCTCAAAACTATTCTGTAACTATTAATTTTAAGGTTTTATAGTAGGTAATTGTTTAAAAACATGCTGATAATTGACATAAGGTTGCTGTACTGAATAATAAGTAGTTAGGTAATTAAAAACTTGCATATGCAGTATAAGAGTTTTATTACTATCATTAATTTGTATTTACTATTATTACATATAAACATAGACATACACATGCACACATACATATTAGCACAAGCATTTCGTATGTGCGAATTCTCCAGACAACATGAAGTCGCGCACGTTTCTTTCTACAATGCCTAGTTTGGGAGATATTTCACAATGTCAAGTTACATGATCAACCATGTATATGTATTTATTTATTTATTTTGTCGCGTGGTTCTCAGAGCAATTATTAGTGCATTTTAATGGCTTACTAAGTCGGGGATTTCCTTCCCCACATGACAGTTTCATCAGATAAAACAAACGTTGGTTATATCCAAGGAGCCGATAAGCTGTAAGTTACAAATAGAAGCGAAAGTCATAGAGCAAGTAATGGAGTTTCAACACTTGATATACATTAAGTGGTAGTCAAACTAATAAATAAGCTAAGAGCAGGTCATGACAGAAGTTCACATGTCAGGCAGGACACTTAAATGACGTAACGGAAAAGATAAATATCTGACGTAGAAGAGAAAGTTAAAATATAACAGCTGATGTGTTCCGTTAACATGACTTTCTCAACATCGCTGCTACAAATTATTCTTAAAACGCATATTGTTCTACACTTAATGATAATCGAGATAAACATTAGCAGAAATTATCTTAATTACTTGCTTCCTTGTAAGAAGAAGAGAAATAAGGGAATACACTAGGCTGAAACGATAGTCAAATCTTTTAAAAGCTGGTTGAAGTCCTCTGTGTTTGAAATTCGTTTCGTAATCGGCTTACCCTCCCCACATTCGTAGGACTGACGCCCCCCCCCTGGGACTTACAAGTCAATGCCTAGGGGTCAGCAACCTGTCGGGAAGCCTACGGCACGAAACCACTGAATGAAAACCTGCTACGAGGGGTCGGCCCGTAGCAAGGCATGAACATGAGAAAGGAACGATATGAAATAGAAGCAAAAGTGATGATAGGAAAGGTGATAACTGAGCAATTGGTGTAATGAGTGATGGGGGAAACCGGAGGACCAGGAGAAAATCCGCCCAGACGCCACCTCGTCCACCACAAATCCCACATGCGGTGCTTGGGATCGAACCCGGGCCACCTAGTTGAGAGCAGAGAGGTCTAACTGCTCAACCACAGAGCCGCCTTGTTTCTATGCATCTTGATTTTTTCAAAAAATAGCTCTATTTTGTTTAAAATATGGTTTATTTATGATATTTCCATGAAAAAAATGTATATTTTGAATTTTCTGGGAATAGCCTCTGAAGAACTCTACATTCTGGATAAACTTTGCTAAATTTTGCATAACTGGCAAATCGTAAAAGATAGACAAATCTTACTACACAAAAAAAAAAAAAAAAAAAAAAAAAAACACAACAAAATTGTAGATCTCGCTAAAACACGCGATTTATGTCACATACATTTTTTCGTAGAATTGACCATTTTTGTGATATTTCTCGATATTAATTTCAGAATTAATTTGGTCAAAACTCTTCTCATTCGAAATTTGTGTACTCGTGTCAATGAAAAGAAACTGACTTCAATCACATACCAAACAGCTTTTAAAATATTTGACCAAAGCTTTAGCCTACTATATTTCCTCATTTCCCTTCTGCTTTCAAGAAAGCAAGCAATAAGACCATTTCTGCTGATTACTTGCTGTACACGCTCTATGTATATAGTGTATAGAGAAGGTATTATATTCCACTCAAAATTCGATACCGAAATTTCACTGGAAATACTTGTTTTGGATCCCCCTGAATTCAAAAACAGAATTTTTGGAAAAAGGTCCGTGTGTACGCGTGTGTGTATGTGTCTGTGGACAGCATAGCTCAAAAACGAAAATACCAAGCTGGCTGGGTATTTAAGTTTGGTATCTTCCAAGGATGCGATACATAGATTCTCAAGAAAATCCCTCCACCCCAAACTACTCTTTTCATGGAAAAAAATCGAAAGGTTTGATTTTCTCAAAAATGGGTCTAACGATTTTGATTAAAATCTCTTATATTTAACATATTTACCTGCCTAATAAAATATATATCTTGAATTTTCTGGGAATAGCCTCTGAATACTACTTTATTGTGGATGAAGTTTACGGAATTTTGCATAACTGTTAAACCGTAAGATGTATTACACTCACATGACTTTCTTTACATCCCTATAACAAATTATTGTTAAAAAGCTTACTCTTCTATCTACTTTATCATAATCTAGATTACCAGAAATTGTCGTAATCATTTGCTTCCTTGTAAGTAGAGGAAAATAAGGGAATACACTAGGTTAAAACGATAGTGAAATCCATGTGGTTGAAAGCCGTTTCTATGCAGGGCTAGGAGATTACAACTTTCCGTGTGAGAGAAATTTAAGTATTTCAAATCCGAAACAATTAAAACGGAATATCTCAGAAATTGTCAATTCAACGAAAAAAAAATGATATGAAACAAATTAATCATTTTAATGTGTAGTAAGTTTTAGTCTTTTACGGTTTACCAGTTACTCAAAATTCAGCAAAATTCATTCAGAATAAAGAGGTCTTTACAGGCTATTCCCAGAAAATTCAAGATATACGATTTATTTGTCCATACAAACAGAGGAACTTCAATCACATAGCAACCAGCTTTTGACTATTACTTTAACCTATGGTACTTCTTTATTTCGCTTCTAATTACAAGGAAGCGAGTAATAAGAATATTTCTGCTAATTTTTTCTACATTAGCCTGAAGTAAATAGAAACATAAGCTTTTTAACAATAATTTGTTGCAGAGATGTAGAGAAAGTCATGTGAATGAAACACATCAGTTTTTTTATACGCAAATCTCATTAAGGTACATTTAGCTTTGTTTTACCAAAGATAAATATTGAAACTTGATGCTGAGTTGGATTAGATCTAGAGTTGCGTGTGGCACGCAAGAGCGAATCACGCACTTATTGTCCGCAACATTGTCTGCACTGACAGCTCAGTGCAGCGAACCAAAAAAAAAAATGAAGTTGGTACACTTACGTGCAGAAAAAGTGGAACATACAGGAACGGGGTCATTTAGGTTAGAAATAATATTCCTTCCCTCTCCTGGCGTCAAAGCCCTCAGCAATATATAATCTTGACTGATAACTCAATTATTATTTTTTTACTTGCTCGAACCCGCGTATACAATCTACATAGTGGTTATAGAAGGTATTGTATTCCACCCAGGATCATTTTTACAAAAAGGTCCGTGTGTGTGTGCGTGTGTGTATATATGTCTGTGGACAGCACACTCAAAACCGGAAAGACCGTTAAATATCCAACTTGGTATTTAAGTTTGTGATCTTCCAAGGAGGATGCGAAACGAAGATTTAAATGAAAATCACCTTACCACATGGAAAAATATTCGAAAATTTGGATTTTCTTAAAAATAGATCTAACGATTTTGATTAAAATCCCGTATATTAAGGATATTTACCTGACAAATAAAATAAATATCTTGAATGTTCTGGAAATAGCTTCTGAAGATTACTTTATTCTTGATGAACTTTACAGAATTTTACATAACTCGTAAATAGTGGGAGATAGAAAAAAACTTATTTCACAAAAAAATGTAGAGCACGTAAATACACACAATTTATGTTACGCATATTGTTTTCGTGCAGTGGATCGTTTGCAAGATATTCCCTTGTTATTAGTTTCAGCTTTAAAAACTTACTTTTCTCATAGGGGAATTGGTCATGTCCATAGAAACAAAGAAATGTCAGTCAAATTGCAACCAGCTTTTGACTAATACTTTAGCCTATGCTACTCCGTTATTTCCCTTCTACTTAAATGGAAACAATTAATAAGGCTATTTCTATAAAATTTTTCTCGAATAGCACGAAGTAAAAAGAACCATAAGCTTTTTAACAATAATTTGTTGCAGAGATGTAGATATGGTCATGAAAATGGAACACATCTCATATTTTTTTTACCTTCTCTAGCCCGCGTGTACAATGTACACAGTGAATAGAGAAGGTATTGTATTCCTCCCAAGAATTCGATGTCAAGATTTCACCTAAATATATGTTTTGGGGTCCCCTGATTCCGAAAAAAAAACATTTTTAGAAAAAGGTCCGTGTGTGTGAGTGAACACGATAACTCAAAAACGAAAGGTCGGTAAAATTCAAAACTTGATATTTACGTTTAGTATCTTCCAGGGATGTGACGCGAAGATTTTGAGAAAAATCTTCCTACACTAACTATCCCTTACATGGAAACATTTTCGAAAATTTTGATATTCTCAAAAATGGCTCTAACGATTTTGATTAAAATACCGTACATTAAATGTATTTAAATGACAAATAAATCGTATATCTTGAATTTTCTGGGAATAGCCTGTAAAGACCTCTTTATTCTGAATGAATTTTGCTGAATTTTGAGTAACTGGTAAACCGTAAAAGACTAAAACTTACTACACATTAAAATGATTAATTTGTTTCATATAATTTTTTTTCGTTGAATTGACAATTTCTGAGATATTCCGTTTTAATTGTTTCGGATTTGAAATACCTAAATTTCTCTCACACGGAAAGTTATAATCTCCTAGCCCTGCATAGAAACGGCTTTCAACCACATGGATTTCACTATCGTTTTAACCTAGTGTATTCCCTTATTTTCCTCTACTTACAAGGAAGCAAATGATTACGACAATTTCTGGTAATCTATATTATCATAAAGTAGATAGAAGAGTAAGTTTTTTTAACAATAATTTGTCATAGGGATGTAAAGAAGGTCATGTGAGTGTAACACATCTGATTTTTTTTTTTTACTTTCTCTATACGCGCTATGTACATAGTATGTAGAGAAGGTATTGCACTCTACCCAAAAATTCTATACCGAGATTTCACCGGAAATATATTTTAGGGTCCCTTAATCTAAAAGGAGCATTTTCAGAAAAAGGTCCGTGTGTGTGTTCGTTTTTGGGTTATCGTGTCCACGGACACACGGACAGGCAACACACCGACCCTAAAACATATATTTCTGGTGAAATCTCGGAATCGAATTTTTTGGTGGAGTGCAATACCTTCTCCATACACTATGTACATAGTGCGTATAGAGAAAGTAAAACATTAGTATCTCACTTACCCCTCATATTTAATTTCAGATAGCCGCTGATTAATATTTACCAGTCCTATAAGTACTCTTTAAGCAGACTGTACTTCTCACCTGCTGTTCATTGCATAATGGATATGTTGTAGCTCTTTGATTATTGATGCTTCTTAGAAGTTGCGTCAGCAGAATGATGAGGTGACAACTGTATGGTGTTATTACGTAAGTAAACATGGCGGCTCAGCAAAGAGGGCCCTTCGGTCAAAGAAAATAGTCCACCTCTCATGTTTGCAGAAGTAAATATGCTCTTCATGAACTTATAAACGCTTGCAATCATTACGTTGATGTTAATGCTTAATTAATTAAAAGGTAGATAATTTTAATTATGTGTGAGATTAATTCCTCTGGTTTCCAAGGTCACGGGCTCAAACGCGACGGAGGGCATAAAAATAGTAAAGCCACTAATCACGTGTTGTAGATTTACAGCACGTTAAAAGAACCTCAAGTCTTACAAAAATGCTTCTCAGAAACATTAAGCGGTCTTTCACGCCCAGTGTAGAATAGAATGCTAAGAACTGCAGCAGTTAAAAAGCATCCATAAATAAAGCTGAATTCAATTCTAATCTTGATGCTCATTTATTTAGTTTAATTTTGTATTTATGTGACTGTATCCCATAAATTACTGAAGGTAAAAACATTGTTAGTGGACATTTAGGAAATTTTTCTATAAGAGGTGTTATTTTCCACCTAATAAATAAAGTATAAGTATTTTTACAAAATGTATTAATTTCTATTTGAAAAATGCCTGTAAATATTCTAATTTGTTACATTCACGTCTACTAATTCAACAAACTATTATTAAGAAAGCATTTTCTTATATTTATTTAATATTTAAATAAACCTTTGCAGAAATATTTTATTGCATATTCACTTCACTACACTGAGAATAAAGAAATGCACTAGGCTTAAGCAACAGTCAGATGTTTTAAGAGTAATTGGCTTTGACAATCTGTTCTGGAAAGCAAAACGAAAACGAGATACCGTTTGAGACAAACATAAGAATTTTAAAATTGAATCATATAACGAGGAATATCTTAGAAATGGTTAAAGCAACAAAAATGTGTTTTACTTCCGATGGTTTTTAAATGTGCTACAGCCCCATGTCAGCAGATTTGCTGACATGTAAAAGAACTTCTACGGGATGAAAAGCTGGCACACCGGCGGTGCTGATACGGTCCTGGCAGTTGACAGCATCCTTAACAAACAAAGGTATTTATTTCAAACGGGAAATCGCCTTTGTTTCATCTCTCTTTTCTTTTACTGCCGGCTATGCAAAGCGCACTGAATTTCAATTTTTCTCTTAGCTGTCAACTTTTAAAATATTCACTATCAATTTAACTTGTATATTTCCTTATTTCCCTTCTGTATGGAAGCAAGCAAGTAATAGAAATGTCTACCTATGTTTATCTCAATTAGGATGATGTAGATAAGAGAATAGGAATAGTTTGTTTGCAGAGCAGATAGAAAAGCTCATGTGAATGGAACATATCAGACTTTTATAAAGGGAACATTAATATATATCCACTCAATTGTGTTAATTGTTACTTTCTCTAGCTCGTATGCTCCATTTTGCGGAAATACATGTTTTTTAAGATTGTTGAATAATAAAAGCATTTTTAAAAAAATGTCCACGTGTGTGCCTGTAAACAGAAATACTCAAAAAGGGAAAATACCAAACTTGATACTTAATTTTAGTATTTTGTAAGATACGACAAGAAGATTTTCGGCAAAATCCGGTAACCCTAAACACAATTTATTTGTAACAGTTTTCGAAACTTCGACTTTCTCAAAAATCACTCAAAAGGTTTTGATTAAAATGATGTGAATTCTCAATGAATTTTTCATAAATATTAAGATGTAGACAAAAACTGACAGCACAGAAGAAATACGAAATATCGTTTAAGTATACAATTTATGTCAATTACAGATTATATATGTTGTTATTAATATGATTATAAACAATTGAGTAAAGTTTTCATTTGAAACATTTAACTGCGATTATAAAAATTATAAATTAAAATAATTATTACCTAGAGCAAACTACACTGTACAATCCATGGTGTCGGTGAGGGACCTTAGTTCGTTTTTCCTCTGCTGCGAAATTAGCAGAGCCTTCGGCGGCACATGCTATCTAAACCATCATACATTCCTGATGTTTTAAGTTATATGGTGATTGTATAGTGATTGGTAAACGCCTAGTCTCAGGAAATAACCAAATATGTATGCTAGGCTTTATTCATCCTCAGGAAGTCTTCATGATTCATTCACTCATTCTGCCCTGGCACGATAAGAGCTACCAGAAAGGAAATGTTCATGACACACCTCAATAATGGCATTACTTTATGCACCATGTGAATTAATCATAATTTGAATTTGTAAATAATTTTACAAATATTCTGTGTTATTTGTTACAATACTATGGGTTTTGAAAACGTGATACTTGACATACATCAATAAAAAATATTAAATATTCATATTTTTATTGTTTTATTCTGGGTAGTGATAGAAAGCACATCTTTTGTTGTTAGCATGATACAATATAGAGAGCAGAATATATTATTTAAATTTGACCGCTGAAATGTTTTACTTTGATTCATTATTGAAAATTGATAATCACATGTATAGCTGGAACCAAACATGGACATTATGCGCCTTGTAAATTCTTTCAGATTAGGGTATGTGTCCATGCATTGCACCTCCAATCTCACTACAGCTAATGGCACAGTGCCAGAGATAAACAGAGTCCAGAATAAGTGGTGTGAATAAAGGAGGGATACGATCTATTGCTTCCAAAGTGGCAGATCTCCCTATGTCTGGTTTAGGCCATAATGTCGATTTTGAAAAGCAGATATTCTTAAAATTATTAACGAATCATTTGACTATAATGGAGTAAGAATATGTTCACAAGCTTCTCTACTGTTTCATTGAATCAACTCGGTTCTAAAGCGCTGGACAGATGCTATTATGCCACATGTGCCGTTTATGCAGGCTGGTTTCCGCTTTTGTCAGGTTTCACGTCATGGAGTTACGCATTTAATTCCCAAGATAAATACCCCGTGGCGGGCAGCCCGCGAGATAATAGGGAAATTCTCCGCTAGCGTTATAACCAAGTGTTGAATACGACGGGGAGCCGTCAGGAATTTCATCCGACGCTCACTCTTATCTAACCTTTAAAAAGCATGAGAAATTAGATAACAACAGTTAAATAATGCTTTCAGAACTAAGAATGAGCCCAACCATTTCAGTAATGAATTTATTATTTAAGGAATGTTATAACTTTCCCTTGCTTCCGATGGTTTTTTAATTCTTTAAACAAAAATGTCACCTGTCGATCCATATAACTGTAATATTTTATTAAAGTCTAAAAAACTGCGTATCACTGACTAAATTTTTCTAATCTTACACTTCTGTTTGTTTAACTACTACATTAAAGTATTTTTAAAGAGAATACTTTCGGTTGAATAATGTGGTCATTTCTCTACTATAGTCTTAACTCCTTTGTTATTTAAGCACGAGCTAAATATTAATGGAGTAATTTCTTGAATTCACAAAAAAGTTACCCAGTTTAGTGACTGGGGACTCAAATAATCAAGCAGATTTCTTATTTACTCTCCTGGAGACTTTATGGACAATGTTCAGAAATTTAGGGTAAAAATCATAAATTTTTGGAAATACTTCAGCTAGTGCATTTATTGATTGAACTTCAAATTTATGTCAATCATCGGCTTCGTCTTACATATATATATGTAAATGAATCATTGAATATAATTAAAAACTATATAGATTGCTTCCGTTGCATTGAGCTGCTAATTCGAAGATTTTACTACATTCACATTTTAGTCTTACAACCTTTATTTCCCCCAGAGACTGAAGTAGTTGAAAGATTTATATGTATTCATTTTTACACTATCTTTATATCATAATGCCATTAATTTTCTGCAGGAATAGAAATCAGGTATTAGGTATTTATTTTACAGCCTTACAAGTATGTATTTAAATATATTGAAAGAACATTTTCAATTGTATATTCTACATTTGGTCTAAGTCTTTTGTGGCCGTAAAATAATTATTGCGTAATTTTAAATGAATTAAAATATTTATTTAGTTTATGTATAAAATTCTTTTTTTGTCATATGCCTAATATTCGAAACTAATGAAAACTTCGAATTCTATATCTACCACATTTTAACGAGTGTTCTTATATTCGATTTAAAACGAATTTGAGTGTAAAAAACCACAGTGTCTTGAAATTAATTATTCTGCGATTGATACAAATAGAGAAAGCTGGGCTATCCAGTGAACTACTTCCTTATAAGAAGGGAGAGAAATTATAGTTAAAATGCATATAGGTGTAACATATATGCCAAAGTATTCTTAAGTGAACACAAATACACCTTTTAATATTATTGTCGGAATTTAATAAGGTTTACTGAAGTGTAAGGTGTATCCAGTAGTACCAAATAACTGAAACATAACAAGATTGAGAGCGCACAGAATTGCCAAATATATATGTACAAGAAGATTAGGAGTACAAAATTACCACAGTATTTAAGCAGAAATGTGTACACTCTAACCAAAAGTTGATATTTATTAGCGAAATTCTGGTCTTGAAATGAAGCTCTGGTCAAGAGGTACCGGGAAAATAGACAAAAAGAAGTGCAGAATTTGCAGGGAGAAAGAAGAAGCAGGAACACCTGATAGACCAGTGGGATAAGTCAGGCGAATGGAAGTACCTCAAGGACATCCTGAAGTAATGTAGAGGAGATATATTAAAGTAAAGAAACATGTAACTTTAAAAATGGATAACATGGGTATATATATTTTTTTAATATGCAAATTTCAATAGCGAACGACAAGAAATAAATACAAAATCTACTTTTTTGTAAATTGTCTACAACGAAGTTGTCATTTCGATTCATTTGTCAATCGCTGTAACTTCCTGTAACGTTTAAATGTCAACAAAGTAAATTGTACTCAAATTGTAAGAACACGGATAACTAAATTGCATTCTTACCTCACCCTTCATTTGGAGTTAAGTAAACAACTTGGCAATTAATTGGCTAGTTTACAAGAGGACTAAAGTATTCCGCTGCTATATATTATGCCACATTTTTGAACGGAAATAAATATGTGTGCAGAAATAACACTTATATCGTCTGTAATTTCACTCTACATCGCAGGATCAGAGGAATTAAAGCGTTGGCTGCCCAATAAAATTCTCAGCTTTGCAACCTCCACAGCTCGTCACAGCTATTTCATTTAATAGCTTAATCAAACTTGTTATATCGACAGCTCATCTGTTATGTTCTTTGTGAGAGCTAGAATGAAAAATTCAGTTGAAAGTACTCACCATACCTTTTTTACAAAGTTACTTTACTATATTCTAATAATGCTAATTTACTACTGCTTTGTCTGTGATGTCTTATCGCGTCGGATGGGACACTTGTATTACATTCTTACAAGAAACTGTTCAAAAGTTGAACACTAATGTAAATCTAAGAAAGCAACAGTGTTACATGCTAAGAGACTAAACCGTTACAACAAAATAATAATAATGATAATAATTGTAATAATAATGAGCTAAATTAATTGGGTTTGTAAAGTCAAGTACATGAAGAATCGTATTGTAGTGTCCAATGGATAATTTAACGAAAAGGGAGAAGTAGAGCCCTTTTGTATCATCAGGTAGGAGCTTTCTTGATGCAAAACGATTCCAGCTTCGTTTGCATGCTACTGTTATCATTTTAGAAAAATGCCCATTTGGATCGTTGTGGATCACTAGAGAAGTTTTATAGAAGACAATCGTTGAGTGCTCTTAGCAGCTTTATTACATTTCTCTTTGCGGCAATACCCTGTTTGGAATACCGTGAGTATTCTGGTTATTTATTTTATTGAAGATCGTTTGACATCTTGGAAGAGCTATAAGTCCACCGAGTGCTGTAGATTTTGAAGATCTGTGAGAGAATCGGAATATATCACTCGACCAAAGTCTTGAAATGCAATATTCTTGCCGGTTTGCTTGATTACTAAGATTTTGCATCTGTAAATTCAATAAAGACCAGCTAATCTGTATGAGCCTATCTCTTCATTAGTGTTATATGTACTACCTGCATTGCCCTCAAACCTGAACCATCGCTGTAGATTTAGGTACATCGCTACATACCTCTTGGAGTCTTGTGTAAGATTTTGTTACCACCAGTCATCGTAGGTGCCACAGCTTCTACTTTGTGTACTTCTACTTCACTGTACTTCAGTTGAGGAACTCTGAATAATGAATGAGTAAAGTAACTCAGCAGTAACCTGGTTTCCATTCTTCACACCTTACCATCACCTTAAGTGATGGAAGACTCCGGTGCGTATTCGATTTTCTTTACCGTTCCCCTTTAATTTGTTGATAGATGGCATTGGGTGTAAAATTCTTTCCAAGAATCTGTAGTTTATTTCTGTTTTATTTTATCTGTGATTGAAGAAACTTCAAGACAAGGTTTTCAAGTAACCAAGTCGTTATTCAGTTAGAAATTGAAAGAAGCAACGAAACAATCCCATGCGAATTTATGTAGATATACTGGATATATCTCCGCAATTTCCTAATTGCTATCTCATTCGGTTATGGAGTTTACTTTCTTTCTATTCTATTAGCTGAGCTATAAAATCCATCCATCAGATGTTTGGATTAAAAAAGAATCATGGGGAGCGTGCCTAAATAAATCCTCTGGAAAGGTTTGCATACCACCAGTGGTGTTGTTGCACCCTGAACAGCGCCTTCAAGAAGATTTGTTGCTATCTCCTGTCCTTCCCCCACCCTCAATCTCATCCGTCATGCTGCAACATCTATCCTAACGGCTAACAAGTGGCTAAACCCATTATGATTAGGCACGCATATTAGCATTGGCTCGGGCTGCGCTAACCTGCCAATCTCAGACTCGACTGGACTTTCTATCCACGGAGAATACAACCATAAATAATTGCAATTAAATGATTTCTTTGTAAAACCTCATGAAAAAAATGTGGCCTGGAGCACAAGAATTACACAGACATTTTTCGTTTCTTGAATGTTGATTTGTTTTATGCTTCTAGTCTTCTAACGACCAAATAAGCCCAGGATAAAGATTCAGTGGTATATACGTGCAGTTTACAGCCTAGAGCACAAGAATATCACAGACATGTTCTTGTTTTTTGATGATTCCAGTCTTCTGGAGACCAAATAAACCCAGAACAAAAGTTCTTTAAAATCACTTCAAACGGCATATACGTGCAGTTTACAACCTGGAGCAAGGGAATTTGACAGAAATGTTTCGCCACACTTTCTACAAACTCTCTTCCCGAGCATAATTCTAGTTACTGAATAGGCAGGATACTTTACGTCGCTCCTCCAAAAAGTGTGACCAACCAGAGGTTAATTTTACAATTTAAGCTTATATTTTCTTACTACACTACTGTATTTTAATATTGGTTTAATCATTCCCATTCGTTAATGACAACATATTTATCCTTCAGCTCCAGGTCTCTAATGAAATCTCTCATACAAATGGTTAACTCTAGAATGCGGAATAATGACATTTGTTCAACATCTCTTTATGTAACTATAATATAAAATCTCTTTCACAGAGACAGTGCTTTTTCATTAATTGTTTATGACTCTTTTTCAGGCCAGTTGCATAGAGGACTGTGCTTGTGATTTGAAGTACCACTTGCTCAATAGCCTTGCGTTTCTTTAGAGGCATTTAAAAAGTATATTACTACTCCACAATCATCTCATTTCTAAATCTATTGTTGTATTTATGAATTGGTTCTAGAAAACTTAAGAAATTCCCCAAGATTATTTTAGTCATTAAGATTCAATGAAGCACATGATTTACATTTAAATATACTAAAAGAACTTCATTTGTGCTTTATTGTGTAATATAAATAACAACTGCAAACCTGCCAACTTGTTTCTCCAAAGTCGTTCGCCGTTTTAGGTATAGCATTAGCGACAAAATGACGTGGTTTTCTTCCCCATTGCGCATATATTCGTAATTTTTGGCATTTAAGCAACTCAAAGCGTAAAAAATACTATCAGGGCTTCCTGACGCTCCGCAGTGGATAATACGGTTTATTTTCAAACGCTTTATTTGCCCTGGGATATTTCGTGGAATGGTAGCAAAATTACTACACAAACCAGTTAAACGGTAAACCGTATGACAAAGATGCAGCTGTGTACGTCGTTGACCATTAGCAAAGTAATATTATTTCTAGCTTACATTGATGAAGTTGAAACCACATTGGTAATGCTCCTTCAGAAGTCAACGTGCATTGTCGTACACTTTTAATGAATAAGTTACCAGCTGTTAAGCATAAAAATTGATGTGGCCAAACCAATAGAATTGCACAAATAATATTCGAAAAAATGTACATCACCTCAAAACACACAATTTATGTCCTTTACGTTTTTGTGATGGAGGTAACCGTTTCCGAGATATTCCTTGTTACTGATTTCAATAGTGAAGTACTTAAACTTTTCTTAGACAGGAAGTGTCCGTTTTTCTTTTGTTCTACTCCTGGCCAAGCAAAGAAGTGATTTGCAATGACAATCGCATGACGATAGCTTTTGAAACATTTGACAATCACTTTAACATAGCGCATTCCCTTATTCTCTCCTACTTATAAGAAACTAAGTAATAAGAACATTCTGCTAATATTTATCTCGATTAGCATTGTGTACAAAGAAGAATAATCTTTTGTAGGAGGTTTATAGAGCAGCTAGAGAAAGTTATGCGAGAAAGTTATCAAATTTTTGTAGCTTAAGCCGTTCATCTAACCTTCATTCATTATAATTTACGTTTCACAACGTATGACAGCAGTCCTATTGATTTAACATGTACTGCGACAGTGGTTATTAAGCGATGCTTTCGGAAAAGACGTAAACTACTGATGTTAAGGTGTATTTACCGATGAAGAGCAGGCTAGATTTGCATGGTTTCCAAATGGCCAACAGGCACAGTAATTTCGACCTTATCACTTTCAGAGTATGAAGTGCTGCCTATCTCCAAAAATAATAAGGCACAGATGAACCACCTGGCATATTAAGATATGTACCTTAAGACTCGTGCATTGTACCTTTTGGTCCCTGATTATTAACATGTTATATCAAATACCATACAATTAATTATCAATTACAATATTCATCATTCAATTCAATACAATACATCATTTTCATTTTCTGTTTCCTCTTATTTTACTATCATTAAATCTTCGCATCATTTGACATTCTTAATAGTTAAATATCTCATTACATAAATATGATTTTACATCATTATGACTCGAGTTTTCAGCAAGCAATCAAAATTGATAGTTCATTGTTATTGTTCCATTTTATAAAATTGACTTCACTTCTCACGTTAATAGCTATGTGGTCCTTTTCCTGGAAACCATACATTATTATTAACATCATAAATATAAGAATTCTCTTGTTGATGTTCTAGGATATCCCTTTCATTTCTTGAAACTTGACTTGGTTCATATGATATGCAGTTTATATTTTGACGAAAATCTTCTTTCTTAATCGCTGCATTCATTCTTCTTATGGAGTTTCCAGAAAAAGACATTTTTCATATTGATAAAATATTGTGGCTTTAAAATTTGGTTTTCCAAATACAGTCATTTCAAAAGCATTATCAGCCAAATCAATAGTGTATCATTTTACAACCTGAAATGGCATAGAGAACTGATACAGGCTAGCAGGAGTCAGTACTGTTTACCTAATGGTGGAAACCTCACGGAAAGAAAAATACTATTGCACTCTAGGGGAATGAGGACTTTTTATGCGCAAATGTACTCTCTGCTCATATATCATTGCTCAATTCAATATAGCATACTTTGTTTCAAACAAACATACTGGTCCAATTGTAGAGTGAGTTTATTGCACTGCAGTTTAACTCTTTATGGGTATTATCACATTGGATAATCAATTCGCTTTATGCATCTGATATAGTTCTATTTGATATGCAAACTAATATTTATGAAGGTCGTTTCTGAATATTCATTTATGTATTTGTATTACTTAAGTACACAGTATAGAATGATGATAGGCTCTATATTTAATACCGCTTATGGAAACAAATTCACAGTAGCTTCTGCAAATAGAATATTATTAATTTCGCAATATAGAATCAAGTGATATCCGGAAGAAATAAGAAATTAAATCACAGATAATTAAAAAATCCATGTTTTAAAATAGTAATAATTCTCGGAATTATTGAAATTAATTCAGAATATTCAGTACACGAACGTACAAGCTACGACTGGGTTAAATAATATCGTGGAAAATGTTCACTATTTTACATACAAGACACACTTTTCTAAACATAAACACCAATTTTCCAAATTTTTATTGAAATACAATTATATTTTATAACTTACTCCTGAGGCTTAATCTTGATCACCCGCACAACTAAATATGGCCGATACTTTTGGAGGGTTAATTAAAATGTTTACTCTATCGTTAGTAGGCTGTCATCCCATGTGTACGGGATAGCTGACCACTGGTGTAAACCGTTAGATTAGAGAAGCATAGGAATAGTAAAATTATTCTGGAAGAATAATCTGTCTGATATTATATTTGGGAGCACACTCAAATTTGTACAAGTTGTATGAACAGTGAGCTTGGTCTGGGGTCATGAAATTGCTGGATTGAGGTTATGTGCAAGTGTAAATATGTTCTCTACAGCCCAATTGGGTCCGTGTTACACTAGCTAGCATTGCTCAATGTCTGGTCTCCTTGAGTTCCTGCTAGCAAATAAACCAGAGATATGAATAAAAATATTTGAAGATTCCAAATAATATGTGAAACTATATAAAGAACAATGAAAAATAAAACAAGAAAGGAAACTAGGTTAAAGTTTTACAAAACAATGACAGTTCCTACACTGTTCTATGGAAGTGAGACATGGGTCATCACAAAGAAAATGAAAAGCCGTTTACAAAGTGCGCAAATGAACTTTTTAAGGAAAACAAAAGGATGTACAAAATTAGATCAAATTCGGAATGGAGATATAACAGCAGAACTTAATACAGAATCAATACATTCCAAAATTGAAAAATATGAGAACTAGTGAATGCAACCTGTTCAGAGAATGGCAGATTCAGATTGCCTAGGATAGCATTTGAATATGAACCAAAAGGAAGGAGAGATGTCGGTCAACCCAGAAAAAGGTGGAGGGAACAACTGTGAGACAGAACGGGCAATCTGCCCAAACCGTGAAGAAGATAAACCAGAGTGACAGCCTAGATTAAAAAAATGTCGAAGATACGAAAGGGTAGGCGTTCGATACTGAACAAATTTCTGGATGATGCAAACATATTTTGAGTAACAGTAGGAGAACCTTTTCTCTCTCGATACTGTGAAGATGCTTCCTGTAATTCACTGCAGTATGCGGTGAATGAGTTTGGTTGATTTTTTTTTCTATTTTCAAAGTTCTGCACATTATTATCCTGATTTCTGCTGTCTCAGCTATTATACTTTTATTTGTGAAAGTACAAAACATTTTTATTTATTATATTACGAAGCAATTGTTATTGTAATACTTTATAAATTATAACGATGCATATAATGCCAATATATGTAACGAGGTACTTTTGAAACATGTTATACCTCAACGTGGGCATGTTCACGCTACAACCCCCCCCCTCGCTAACAGCTCTTCTGTGTTTTTTTGTAACTATGCACGCTTCGGAATTCAAAACCGAGCTCTAATCTTAGCAAATAAAATAAAGAAATAGAATATACAAAAACTACGCCTCCTTTACATGAGTATAAATACATAATATTTTGGCTAAATGGATAACAAATTCAGGCACTTAGGACAACACAAATTTATATACGACTAACCACAATTTGCTCATCTTCTACTGAAATAGTCAAACGCCATAAAGCTAGAAATTTTCTGGTTTTAAAATAGCAATTGAAGCAAATTGATAGGATTATAGAGTGACAAATATTAAATAAAGAGTACAATTCAAACACAACAAGAAAAAAAAAACGAAGAAGGTTGTAGAAAATAGAAACTATAGAATACCAAGAAATGTTAAATAGAAAAGGAAGGTAATGTGCTAATTTATGATTTACCTTGAATCAGCTAATTTGGGAAATTATTCTGAATAGCACCTTCTATGTACAGGTCATACAAAAGGATTTGGCAATCTAAATAATATACGAGGGGCTTTCCATATTGATTTACACTTCATTTTTTCCATTATTGACTGCCCACCATTGGCTTATCATTAAAATTGCAAGTTTATAGTACTTTGCAATTACTTCAAAGTTTAGCATATTTTTCCAACTGCTGTATTTACGTGATCAACATGGTGTGATCAACAAGGACAGCGCTGACAGCGTGATTTCTGTGGAAAGAAGTATATGTACTTCGAATATTTACAAGCACTTGGTGGCAGTTTATTGAAAGTGTGTGAAAAATCGAGTGCAATGAATAGTGAAATGAGGAAGTTCTTGTAGGAAAATGATGATTACCTTTAAATTTATTGATTTTGAAGAGAGATTATGTATTAATTTGATTCTAAATTTACTTAAAATCGCAATTAACTTTTCAAGAGTGGTGCGACGTTCTCAGGAGAAAGGGCCCATCACTTTTTGGAACTAGAAGTGGCCACAAGACTTGCCAGTATCTGCACCGTATAGGGAATGAACGCCTTAAGACAGGGAAGATATATCTGAGGTTGATTCCCAAACAGTTCCAAGATATTGGGTTCTAGGTGGTACTTTAAAATACTATCGTAAGACGGAATTTTTTCGCTGACCCCGCTCATGTCTTTCATTAGTTTGCTATGTTCCTAGAAGTGTATTGGATAGGCCACATTGCCGAAGGGGAGGGGTGGATATGAAACGTAACTTGCGAGAAATGACGTTCTGGGTTGCGAATTGCTGATTCCTAAACTTTCTGGTTGGAAAATAATCCACTCCTCTCACTGGAAGATACAACACTAGATTAATCTTTTCTCCGCGCTTCATTCTGAACATCTAATGCTAATGTAATTCTCGCAAGTGGGGGAGAAAATTAACACACTGCTTCTACTGTTGAGACGGAGCGTCGAGCGGGATGAGGAAGGGTTTTGCCCAATCGGTTTTGCCTTTTCCTATTCACGTGGTACAATGGCACGAATGAAAGTCGCCTGGAGTATTTTTACTATCTTTGAGTGTACAACACCCACCGTTTTCTCCTGACTTAATTTTTTTGATTACCACCTATGTATTAGGAGCTATGAAGAAATCTCTGCGCGGAAATCATTTTACAACTCCCAGTAGTAATAATCGGAAGTCCGGAGTAGGTGCAACAAAGGTCAAAAACGTAGTTCTTGAGGGCCTAGAAAAGTTACCACCTTGGTGGCTGTAGTATGTATAGTTTAATATAGACTATATTCAGAAAACTGATATATTTGCCACGCATAGAGGTTCATGTTAAGTGTAGAAGAATGAAAAACGCCCTCGCGTTTTATGAAAATACTATACATAAAAGCGTGCACCTCAGTATTTATAAACAATAAGCTGAAGCGATATTTTATTTGTACACCTCCAAATCAATATATCATAATTTAGCCCTGAAAATTAATTTACGAATTATATATTTACTGTTTTGCATTGTAAAGAGGACAGATTAAAATTGTGAATTAAATAAAAATGACAACCAAATATAGAGCAATAAGTTGCGTATAATAATTCAAAGCTTTATGTACGGTAAACACATAATTGTACAGCTACATTAATTATTATGAGAATTTATGTATATCACATTGTGATAAAACTGTGGAAAATGCTAGCAGGACATTGAAATATACGTTAAAAAGTTAACATGAAGGGATAAAACATAGAAACACTGATTCACAAACAGGAAGCTATGAATATGTGACAACAGAGTAAATGAAAATATCACTAACCATTATTAATGATACTTTAACCCACAAAGCATGATTCACAATAGGAATGCTATATAACTTATTTAAAAGTGCCAATTATATCTACTATGTATTATATGTTGTGTTGTAAGTTAAATTTTGTGTTAATAAATTAAACTATAGCGGAAAGCTATTGATTGCTGCTATAGAAACCAATAGACTACAAAAACTTAACGAGTTATTCATCTAATTGGTACAAGAACTTTTATATAAACTTCCGGATGTTTAGTATAGTCTGTCAGTACAACAAAGTGATTATTATACGACATTTTTATCAAACAAGATTAAAATATAATAGTTGTTAGCAACAAATATAATTTTGTGTAACAAAATGTAATTGTTTATTGAGTTAATCCAATTTATAAAGGGAATGTGTAAAAATCGCGTCGCTGAAGAGGGACGCCATCCAGTAATTCGTTAAATAAAAACATTTGTTATATAGCGAAATCGATTGTTTCTACTTATTTGGGTGAGATAAAAAAATTCTCAAAATATTCAACCATCTAGTCTGTCGCGTTTCTAGTATCTAAGTAGAAGTAATTAGTACATAAAATGCAGAATTAAATCATACACACAACGGGAATAGTGGCTGGTTTCCAATTATCAGAACATAATAGAACCCTTAGGTAATAATAAAATTCGCCAACTTAGCGATCTCGCTAAAACAACTTCACTAAATCTACTAAATCCATGTTTCAGTAGTAACAACCTTCGAGCCAACTGATCACACCAGGAGACTCAGCTTCGAATCCGGCGGAATGAAGGCCTGCAACATCACAACTAACAAGCTACCACATTATCACAAAATTAAGCGAATGGATGTATTAACAACGAATGAATAATACTGTGACAGTGCTACGGCGGTCGTTCTCACGTGAGCCTCGGTATATAAGTCGGCGAAATCGAAGGACTTGGAATACGATAAACACAGGAAGTGACGCGCCGGTAATCGGTAGCCTTGGAATGTAAGACATCAGCTGTCTCAGAGCAGAATCTTCCACAACCTTGGATTAGCTTTTAGAAACTTCCGTAACGTCATTTACAAAGGCAAGAATTTAAAGTCATTTTGGTGAACGTGAGTCAGAATTCGATTGGAGTGTTAGCACGCAGTGGTATGAGATTAGTGGCGTCAAATGTTGAGTAAATTGTTGTTCAGCACTGAGATAAATAATTATTTATTCAATTTAGGAGAAAATCAAAACATTTATTACAATAGATACAGGCGATGTAAATTCGTGGTTGGATCTCTGTATTTTAATGTAGATCTTGATACTAGATCATGGAAAATTCAGATGATTAAGCTAAATTTAAACCTTAAAGCACACATTATTTATTTATGTTTCTGCGCCGTGGCGCAGTGGGTTAAAGCGTAGTTTTCTGGCTCCTGGCCTTGGAATTCACCATTGTTCCTTTAAGGTGTACATTTTAAGTCCCGAGTGTAGGACCGGTGCCCACTCAGCACTACGAGGAAAGTGAGGAACTGTGATAAGCAGCGATTCTGATCATGTTGGTCAATATTCCAACTGGGGGTGTGTGATGCTGTGCGTAATGGGCGTGATGCCGGAATGGATTCGTGCCCAAGGAACGAATAACGTTACTGTTGTAACGGTACAGAATTATTATTATTACTATTATTAACAATATTATTATGATTATTATTAATAATAATAGTATTATGATTATTATTAATAGTATTATTATTAATATTAATAGTATCATAATCATTTGTTTATATACACACAACCAATTTCTTGTTTACCTCAGTAAAATTGATATATTTACAGAAAGTACTTTAGGAATTAAAAAGCGTTGTCAAAAATAATGTTAAAGTGTCTTCGGAAATAATAAAAGAATGCTATTTTAAGGTGATTTCACCAATATGTGATAAGTTAGTAAATGAAAATAAACTAATAGAACGAGTAACGACTGTAGACTGTTACACGTTATTTATTGGAAGAGTATAGTATAAAATATAAGCCACAAAGAAGCAAATTTTGACACAGTTTAATGCCTTCATTTCCTAATATGACACGGCAGGCGATGACACTGATACATGAAATGAAGAAGGAGCACCGGTGGAATGTCGTGGCGGGGGAAACCGGAGAAACCCCGCTCGTGCACCGGTTTGTCCACCACAAATTCCACATACGGTCGCCTGGGATTGAACCCGGGTCGCTTGGCGAAAGGCGAGTGGTCTAAAGTCATTTAAAGCACTGGAATGGAGCCTGAAATTAACTGTTATGATTTACTATGGCTAGTCACTAATTGTGGCTGTACCTGATCGATAAAGATAAGTAAAGAGTTGAAACCTAAGGAATTAAACTACTGAGAGCAGTAACAAGAAAAATAAATTACAAAAACAAATGAATTAAAAGCAGAAAGTTAAGTAGATAGTAGAAAACTCGTGATTTCTCATTTTACTGAGATTCTGCACTACAGTGGGAGAATTTGGACAGAAGGCTTTGAAACATCAGTTCTAATGAGTTAATGGGAAGCCCTATGAAATAAGTATTGTATAATATGTATGAAATAGAACATCTACATAGGTTAGCATTTTCACTACCGTTAATGAAAAATATCCTGGTGGTATGTTTAACTAACAAAAAAATAAAAACCCCACTACCGTTATTTGGAGAGATGGATGTTGTAGTGATATAATGTTTAACTTTATGTTTAACCCATCTATGATGGGTCGCTGACAAATTGGAATGACAATTTTATTTCCTGCTAGTCGTTCTATATTTCTTCATCTCCTTTTAAAGTTTATAATTGTATGAATAATTGAAAAATGAGTAAATTCAATTTGCCAATCTATGAGGAGTAATATTTTTTATCAGAACTTTCGGTATAATTGCATAAGAATAGTAAATGGAACAGGAAGTGTAAATTACAGGAGAAACATCGGATTTTTGAGATATATGATTAGTGATATTATCATTTTATATTGTAACACCACAATAAACAACAAAACATTATTTTATAATAGACCTTCTTAATTTCTGTAGCGCAAATGCACAACATAATAGATAGTTAGGGTATTGTATTCCATCCAAAATTGTGATACCAAATTAACACTGGGAATATATGTTTTGAGACACCCTGAATAAAAACAAATTAGAAAAATATCTGTGTATTTGCCTATGGACAGCTTAACTCAAAAACTGAAATTCATTTAAATACCAGTATTTGGAATTTTAAGTATCTTACAAAGAATGTGCACAAAGATTTTCAAGAAAATTCTCCACCCCAAAATACCCATTACATAGGATTTTTGAAACTTTTGATTTTCTCAAAAATGGTATTAAAAGATTTTGATTAAAATCCTGTATATTAAAGATATTTACATGACAAATAAAATGCATATCCCGAATTTCCTGGGAGTAGCCTCTGAAGTTTTCTTCATTTTGAGTAACTATTGCATAAATGGTAAACCGGAAGAAATAGTTAAAAACTCGCTACACAGAAATGTATATATCACCAGAACACACAAAGTACCCCGTTTATATCTTATTATGGAGGTAACCGTTTCCGAGATATTCTTTTTATTGATTTCAATTCTAAGCACTTGATACTTTTCTCAGGAAGTAGCCCGTGTTTTTTTTTTTTTTTTTTTTTTTTTTTTTTTTTTTTTTTTTTTTTTGCCTAAGCAAAGAAGTAAAGATCAATGACTATCGTGTAGCGAGAGTTTTAAAACATTGGCTATCGCTTTTTTTTTTAATACAGTTCCGGAGTCTGATCTACTTTTTATTTACCTAATTTATTTACTGTGATTACTGTATGGTTACTGAATTTCTGTTTTACTTTTTACACACACATACACAAACATATAACACCCATGCCCAAGGCGGGACTCGAACCCACGATCCCCTGCGCTGCGAAACACCAAAGTGAGCGCGGCCATGGGGACCGGCCTAACTTTAGCATAGTGTATTTCTTTAGTTCCCTTCTACTTATAAGGGAATAAGTAATAAAGTTCTGCTAACGCTTATCCCGATTACCATGGAGTAGAAAGAAGAAATAATCTTTTGTAAGAAGTGTGTTTGTAGAACAAGTAGATAGTCATGTATGTGTAATATATCAATTTTTTTAAAATGCTTTAATTCTTACATTCATATAAGGAAATGCAGAACTACAGAAGGCATATAACTTAATCAAAATTAGTTTTATTCACACAATCTCTTATTGCAGATGAGCAAAGTTATCCAAACTATATATATATTTATATTCTGAGAAGACTTAAGAAATGAAACACCCTTCCTCTTATAAAACTGATATCAAAAGTAATTTTTAAGAGTAAATTATAATAATTTGACAAAATAATTTGTGTCTGTAAAACTGAACTTGCTTCTGTTACCTACCATTAGAAAATGTAGAACTGACAGTTACATTTTATCGTACAAAGCTGGGAGTTTTAAAATAACATATTAAAGAAACAGGGCTGAGGTTTCTAAAGTAAGTTCAGGAAAGACACTAGGTGCAATTAGATATCTAAAGAAAATGTAAAAGGAAGTCTAAATGTTAATTCTCTACAGGAAATTATACGTCATAAAGCGGACTGAAAATATGTCCTATTAGGACTACGTAAAGGGGAAAACATATTTTTAAAGAGCGTATAAAGAGATGGAGATGACATCGTAACTTTGATGTAAACGATGCTGAAGAAGAAGAAAAAATCTGATGTGTACCATTCACATGGCTTTCTCTGCAACAAATTATTCTTAAAAAGCTAATGCTTCCATTTACTTCATGTTAATCGAGATAAAAATTAGCAGAAATAGTCTTATTACTTTCTTCCTTGTAAGTAGAAGGCAAATAAGGTAGTAAGTGACTGAAGTTCCTTTGTGAGTATGGACAGGTGTTGACAAATTCCTGTATGAGAAAAGTATG
The DNA here is from genome assembly GCA_030762935.1 of Hymenopus coronatus. Lineage (NCBI taxonomy): Eukaryota > Metazoa > Arthropoda > Insecta > Mantodea > Hymenopodidae > Hymenopus > Hymenopus coronatus. Next base: position 43,898,358 of record CM060887.1, read on the forward strand.
TTTTTTTAAAACTGAAACCAAAAACAAGGAATATCGAAAAAACGATGAACTCCACGAAAAAAATATATTTTACATAAATTGTGTGTTTTAACGTGCTCTACATTTTTGGTAAGGAAAGTTTTTGTCCGTCTCTCACTGTTTAGCAGTTGTGCAAAATTCCGTAAAATTCCTCGAAAATAAAGTAGTCTTCAGAGGCTATTCCCAGAAAATTCAAGACATACATTTTATTTGTCAGGTAAATATCTTAAATATACGATATTTTAATCAAAATCGTTAGTCATTTTTAAGAAAATCAAAATTTTCGAAAATTACATGTAAAGGGTAGCTTGGGGTGGGGGGATTTTTTCAGAATCTTCGTGTAGCATTCCTGGAATATACTAAACTTAAATACCAAGTTTGGTATTTTACCGACTTTTTGTTTTTGAGTTATCGTGTTCACAGACACACACGCACACACACGGAGTTGGGTTTTTTTTGTGAAAATGCTTTTTTTAGATACAGGGGACCCTAAAACTTATATTTCCGGTGAAGTCTCGGTATCCTAATGTTTGGGTGGAGTGCAATACCTTCTGTATACACTATGTACATAGTACGTATAGAGAAAGTAAAAAGGAAGACTTATCTTCTAGGTATGGGACATATTTAAGGAGGTCTATATAGGAAGGAGGTCGTTTTAGTTGATAATGGAGTAAGTGCCTCCATCTTCAAGCATTAAATCTCAATCTCCCCTCTATAATATTTCTCATTACTTATTTGACAAATCTGATGTGCTCAATTAAAATGGCTTTCTCTAGATGTTTGTAACAAATTACAAAATAATAAATAGTTTACTCTTCTATCTACTTCATGCTAATCGTGATAAACATTAACAGAAATTGTCTTTATTGTTTGCTTGCTTTATTGTACTTGTCTTTATTTTACTTGTAAGGATATAGAAAGTAAGGGAATAAGGCAATAATCAAGTCTTTTAAAAGCTAGTTACCATTTGGTTGAAATTTGTTTTTACTGTCTCTAGCCAGTATGTACAATGTACACAGTGGATAAAAAGGCATTGTATTCCACCCAAAAATTCGATGTCGAGATTTCACCAGAAATATATGTTTTGGGCTCTTTTGGATCCGAAAAAAAAATCATTTTTAGAAAAAAAGTTTAGTGTTTGTCTGTGTGTGTTTTTTTATTGTGTTTAACGCCCGTTTTTACTGCTCTGGCACCGCAGGCAATGACACTGATGATATATGAAGTTTGAGCCCCGGTGGAGTGTAATGGCGGGGGAAACTGAAGAACTGGAGAACCCCTGCGCCGCTTTGTCCACAAAAATCTCACATGCGGTCGCTTGGGATCGAACGCTGCCGTCTAGGTGAGAGGCGAGTGGTCTGACCAGTCGGCCACGGCGCGGCCATCTGTTGTGGGTGTGTGTGTGTGTATGTGTGTGTGTGTGAATCGCATAGCTCAAAAAAGGAAAGAGCTTAAATACCAAACTTTGTATTTACGCTCAGTATCTTACAAGGATGCAACACAAAGATTTTCCAGAAAATTCTCCACTATAAACTACCCTTTACATGGACAAATTTTTGAAACTTTTGATTTTCTCAAAAATGGCTATACCGATTTTGATTAAAATACCATATATTCAAGATATTTACGTCCCAAATAATATGTATATCTTGAATTTTATAGGAATAGTCCCTAAATACCTCTTTATTCTCGATGAATTATGCCGAATTTTGCTTAACCGTAAGAGATAGACAAAAACCTACTGGACAAAAAAAGTAGATCTCGTCAAAACACACAATTTATGTCCTTTACGTATTCGTTGTCGATGTAACCTTTTCCGAGATATTCTTTATTATTGTTTTCAATTGTGAAGTACTTATAGTTTTCTCAGACAGGAAGTGTCCGTTTTTCTTTTGTTCTACTCCTGGCCAAGCAAAGAAGCGATTTGCAATGACAATCACATAACAACAGCTTATGAATATTTGACTATCGCTTTATCCTAGTGTATTCCCTTAGTTCCCGTTTACTTATAAAGAACTAAGTAATAAGAACCTTCTTCCAATGATTATCTCAATCAATATGGTGTAGAGAGATAAATAAGCTTTCAAAATGTTTGCAGAACTGCCAGAGAAGGTCATGTGAGTGTAACACATCAGAAGTTTATTTAGCATGGCTAGGAGTTTAAAAATTCCGATATGAGAAAAGTATTTTAAAACTGAAACTAATAACAACGAATATCTCGAAAATGGTCAACTCCAGAAAAAAATGTTTGTGACATAGTGTGTTTTAAAGAGAGTACATAGTTTGTGCAGTAATTTTTTTTCTATTTCTTACGGGTTGAAAAATTTAGCAAATTAAATCCAGAATAAAGCGATCTACAGAGGTTATTCCCAGGAAAATCAAGATATACATTTAGTTTGTCATGAAAATATTTTAAACATATGGTATCTTAATCAAAATCGTTCGCTTTTTTGAAAAAATAAACATTTTTGACATTTCTCCATGTAAAGGATATTTGGGATGGGGGGATTTTCTTTAAAACCATCATGTCGCATCCCAGGAAGATACTGAACTTAAATACCAAGTTTGGTATTTATTAGACTTTTCGGTTTTAAGCTATGATGCTCACACATACACACATACACACACACATAAAAGTGGCCGTCGTGGTGTAATGGTTACCATGCTAATTATATATACCCCAAGGCCGCGGGTTCAAACCCGGCGGAGGACGATGGATTTTTTCTCTTCGGAAGAGAAGTAAAACCGTTGGTCCCGTGTCGTAAATGTACGGCACGTAAAAGAAGAACCTCAAGCCTAATAGAGAGGCCTCTGAGCAAAATTAAACGGTCTTTCAAACCCAATTTAGAATGGGACGCTGAGAACCACAGTAGTTAAAGAGCGTCCATAAATAACACGCCATTTACACACTCACGGACATATTTCTATAAATAGTTTTAGATTCAGGGGTCTCAAAACAGATATTTCCGGTGAAATCTCGGTATCATTTTTTTGGATGGAATGCATTACCTTCTCTATCTCCTATGCACATTGTAATTACGTGCTAGAGAAAGTAAAGTTGTTGTTATCCTAAAAGATGGGCGAGGTAAACACTTCAATGAATTTACGATAAGATTAATATGAATGATAGCAATCTATTTATATAATAAAGTTTTAACCGTCAGGGTTATATTGTGTTGGTATGATGATAATAGTAGTAATAATAATAATAATACTAATAATAATAATAATAATAATAATAATAATAATAAAAATAATAAAAATTATAATAAAGAATTTATATTAAAATTCTAAAACAAATATAAATGGATAGGTAGAGTTAGACTGAAAAATTCAATTATATGTCAAAATAACCATAACAGCTGGCCATACTAAATCATGGGTCTAAAGAACTTACAGCATTGTAAGTCGCTATTGGGGTTGTCATCTCAAAATAATTTGAGATCACCTTGTGGTTTACTGGGAAGCATGAGTCTGTTGAGAAATGCAATGCTATGCCGGTATGTTGCCATGCTAGCTCAGTGGCAGAGTGCCCGGCTAGAGATCGGGACATCCGTGCTTCAAATCCCGGCTATGGCATTGAATTTTGCAGTCTGACTCTTACCTATCCAACTCCTGCCCTTCACACGGCTATGTGTAAAAAAAAGTTAATCCAAATATAATACTGTTAGCAGATCTCTTACTTTTTCAGTTCTTCTTCTTCTTCTTTATTATTATTATTATTATTATTATTTTTATTATTATTTATAGCTAAATACTTGTGAACCATTTACCGAAAGTGATAAACAAATCCAATAATAATTTGCATTAGTCCGTTACCCCTTGCAGCGCCGCATTCCTGTTCCATGTTTTAGATTTAATTTTTTGACTACTCCAAATGAAACGTTTTATATAAATATATATTACCTATACCTGAAATAAATTTTTAACACCATTGATAGTTTTTTTCTCACCTACTTTTTCTCTACAAGCACTAGTCGTGATGTTAATCAATTGATTTGACCGTTTACACCAATCGGAATATATATTTAGTTAGAATATTTCTAACAACCTTTTTACTTTCTCTATACGTACCATCTATGTACATAGTGTATAGAGAAGGTATTGTTATGCACCCAAAAATTCGGTACCAAGATTTCAAATTACTTTTAAGACATCCTGAATCCAAAAAAAGTCTTTTCAGAAAAATATCCGTGTGTGTCTGTGTCTGTCTGTGTGTATGTGTGTGTCTGTGGGCTGCATAGCTCAAAAACGAAAAGACCGTTAAAAACCAAACTTGATATTTAGATTTGGTATCTTTCATGGAAAATTTTCAGGAAAATCCTCCCACCCCCAACTACCCTTTACATGGAACTGTTTTCGAATTTTGATTTGTTCAAAAATGGCCCTAACGATTTTGATTAAAATTTTGTATATTCAAGATATTTACCTGACAAATAAAATGTATATCTTGAATTTTCTGGGAACAGCCTCTGAAGACTACTTCATTCTGGATGAATTTTACATAAGTTTGCGTAACAGCTAAAGCATAAGGAATGGACAAAAACCTACTACACAACAAATGTAGGGCACGTTAAAACACACAATTTATGTTATATACATTTTTTTCTTGGGAGTTGATGGTTTTTGAGATATTCCTTGTTTTTGGTTTCAGATTTGAATAACTTATATTTTTCTCATACAGGAATTTGTCAACTTCTGTACATACAAAGGAACTTCAGTCACATAGCAATCAGCTTTTGACTATCACTTTAACCTATGGTACTCCCTTATTTTGTTTGTGCTTACACGGAAGCACGTAATAAGGTAATTTCTACTATTATTTGTTGATTAGTATGAAGTAAGTATAAGCTTAAGGTTTTTAACAATAATTTGTTACAGAGATGTAGAGAAAGTCCTGTGAATGAAACACATCAGGTTTTTTCATAGTAAATATAAATTCACTCATGGGTTCATATTTGTTCTTAAAATTTGTCTCCAACCAGCGATAGAAATGTGAAAGGACTGTACCGAATCTAGTGTTTAATAACTGTAGAAACCGTACTCAACATAAACCATTATAGCTATCTTGCGGAATAGGCAAATCGAAACAAAGAGAGTAGCTTTAAAATGCAGATCTCGGAGAACAAAGGAAGTAAAACAGACCAAGTTGAGTGCTTTCCTTCTTTAAGTCCTGTAAAACAACCAAACAAATAAAAACTTCCAAGGATAGTTGGGTTAACCATCCTTGGGACAAAATGTATTGCTTAGCAAAGAGCATACATATACATTGAAAGAGTTTTTTGCATGAACTTATTAAAATTATGCTATGAACCATGAATTTCGGCTTTCCATCCCGCTTCTGTAACTAGCTGAGCTACCGTAATGCCGGATCGATATTAAATTCCCTTCCAGTAGGCCACTAGGCCTTTTAAAATTCATTTTGATATAATAAATCCTAATTGCGAGTTGAAGTTCTTAAATCACTGAGCCTTCATGGTAACATGTTGGCACGACATTACATTCTGCAACTGACTCAAAGATTTAGCTGCACGAAAACCTAGATGCGCGTTCTAGAATATGTTCGTCGCAAGGAAAGCTTCAGATCCTATTCCTAGATGCGTGGTTCAGATCTCGCCTATGGCATTAATTTTTCAGTCCGTTCTATCTTTCCAACTTAAATCTACTTGCGCTTGTGTGGAAGAGCAATGAATTAATAAAGTTATGTTAAGTGTTATTAAAACTAAATTCGATGGTGAACTAGCTTCAACGGCGAAGTAATTGAGTCTATTTTTGGTATTACTCACTGTAATAGGTATTATTACGTCTCAAGATCGTGGTTGCGAGGGAGATACTGCATTACAGGTAATATAATACTTGTAAATGATACACTAGTTTCACTGATAAGATGTTCTTATACATTCTTCAATATCACTGGATACAATAATTATTAACACTGTATGATGGCACAGATAAATTAAGATTGCATTGCACTAGCGTCGTAACAGCACGCGTTCCCGCCAAATGCATAGGACGCTACCCATGTGCCGAGCAATGATGATCACATGAACACTGATAAATAAGGAATGGTAAAGGTTGAGCGACTATTCAGCTCTTATACAGGCTCAAAGTTTATTCCACATATTTCTCCTTATTAAACATTCTTAAGGAAGTATATAATACATACTTCCTTTTATTTATAAATAAATTACTTTTGGTACATATAATATTTATTTCATAAGCTATTTGCGCTTAGTGAATGTTTAAATATGGGTATCCAATGCTTGGGGATGCGGTATACTAGAAAGAGCAACTTCCTTTTTCATCCACGTAGCAATGCAGTTATCATTGTTGATTTTTTTAAATAATTAGTTCTGATCATAAATGAAATTATACTTAAAATAGACATTAAATTCAATATTCTGATATTCACAGAGCACTTATAAGATAATTACTTTCAGTAATTAATTTTTCCTTTACCACATAATGAATAAATCAATATGGCATCAATTTCCTTCCATTAACAAAAAAAAAAAAAAAAAAAAAAAAAAAACACTTGATATGAAAATGTTGACTTCCATATACTAACGTCTCAGTGTGTTAATATGTTGCTATTACAGATCATTTATTACAGCAAGCGGACGGAGACCCGTGGTTCAAATCCCGGCTATGGAATTGCATTTTATAGACTGATTCTAGCTGTCCAAAACCATGTTACATTCACTTTGTAAAATGTAATAAATTTAAATGAATTCACTCAGTATTAAGATTAAAATGACATTAATTCTGAAACCTTTAGCCTCTTTCTTTTATTGTTTCTTCTTTTATTTCTTCCTCTATTCGTGTCTTCACAAAAATATTTACCTGAGGAAGTTCAGTTACCGATTTTCAACTGGCTTATACAGTATTTTTAGCTTGTACATTTCTAAAAAGTTCTGCTTTTGCTAGCTAGAGTTTGTACAGATTTGAGTCGTGGTTTATACTCCTGTAAGTCATTAATCATAGTTTTTTGGCTCACATCAAAGGTAAATTGTTTCTCTAGCTCTAAAGGTTGAGTTAACTATGTTTTTTCTGAGGTTTTACGTATATTCCATATGCCATGTTGAGATAAAAGTCTATTCAGTGTGAAAATTGTTCATAAACATGCAAAGCTGTCATATTGTACATATTCACAAAGGCTAACGTTGGCCGTAAATTTAGAATGTAAAAAAACAGAAGTTTGAGAGAGAGAGAGAGAGAGAGAGAGAGGGAGGGAGAGTGTGAGAGAAAGAACGCCTACTAATATATTTTTACTACTTAACACATGACCATTTAATCTCACTTCACATGTTTACTTTCTCTACACATAATATGTACATAGTGAATAGAGTACCTATTGTATTCCATCCAAAAATCGATACCTAAATTTCACCGGAAATATATGCATATAGCATACGTGCCATTTATTTATATAATGTTTATTGTTGTGTTGTATCTAAATCAGAATTTACAATGACGGTGATTGAAATACACAAATAACTTAAGGAGACAAGGTACTCTGAAATGATAAAAAATAAATTTTTTTGTTTTAGAAACTAATAAATCCTCTATTATTTATAGTTTCAGAAAGTGTATACTTTGGGGGGGGGGTTAAGTGGATTTTAATCAATTTAAACAACATTTAAACGCTAGTCTGCATTTCTTTAAAGCTATTGTGCAATGCCCCTGTTTAAGAAAATTTTTATTTTTAAATTCAGTTATATAAAAACAGCATTTTTGGATACTTATGTAAATTTTTCTCAGAAAGTATGAGAGCTGGAAAGCTGACATTTTCAGCAAATGTATGCCACACATATCTGAAATTTCTGAACCAAAATCCTGATGTTATAATATTTGTTGATTATATTAAGAAAGCAACAACGTTGCAAATTTTCCACATTTTTACTTTTCTAAATTTGCAAATATATTCTACTAAAATTGTATCATAGGTAAATAATTGAGGTTCAGAAGATAGCTCATTATACTAAGCTCAAGCATGAGAAAGTGTGATTATGTATTGCAAGCAGTATCAGAGAAAAATGTATATGTATTCACATGATTTATGACTAAGTTTTATTACTTTTCTGCTGAATGAAATACTTTTTATAGACCCAACCACATAAGATATTAATACAAACAACCACTAGAAAAAATTATCATAATTTATAGAATAATTCGTAGAAATTTCTTGAAAAACAATTTAATACTTTAAGAGCAGTGATATTTCAACTCATTTAAGGTGTAATTTCCGTATGTTTAGACTACCTTGTCCCCTTAATATAATTGCAAATCAACGCTATTGGATTAGTCCTAATATTCCATAGATCAGTAGATTTAGCTCCTCTACATTAGTTACTTCCTCTATGCGTATTATGCTTATAGTGTATAGAGAAGTATTGTATTCCACTCAAAGAGTGAGATATCTGAGATATCACCGGAAATACATATTTTGAGACCCCCTGTGTCCAAAAGAAGTATTATGACAAAAATAACCGCGCGGGCATTTCAAGAAAATCCGCCCCACCTCCAACTATACTTTACATGGGAAAATTCTCGTAATGTTTTGTTTTCTCAAAAATACCTTTAACGATATTGATTAAAACATCGCATATTAAAGACATTTACATGACAAATATATTGTATATCTTGAATTTTCTGCGAATATGCTCCGAAGACCTCTTTATTCTGGATAAATGTTGCTGAATATGCTCCGAAGACCTCTTTATTCTGGATAAATGTTGCTGAATATGCTCCGAAGACCTCTTTATTCTGGATAAATGTTGCTGAATTTTGGGTGATTGGTAAACCGTAAGAGTTGGACAAAAACTTACCACAAAAAAACATTAGATGCATTCAGACATTAGTACACACTATTAACACACTAGTTTTACATTTGTTTGTCGTTATAATACAGTGACAATTATTACAATAAATAATAATAATATATAATAATATATACTTAAATTTTATTTTAGAAATAAACTCATTGCTGTGAAAGGTCATTAAAATAATATTATATTACTACACTTTATATTACTTTATTATACTTATATTTTTCTCAAATGGGACCATACAAAGCGAACCGAACTCAGTTGTTTCACAGAGAAATGAGTTTTTAATGCAATTGACTATCGCTTATTTCTCCTCTACTTAAAAGGGAGCAAATAATAAGACTAGGTATGCTACCATTTATCACGATTAGCATGATGCAAGTAAACATTAATCTTTTGTAAGAATAGTTTCTATTTGGAATAGCTAGATAGAGTCATATGAATGGAACAAATCAGATTTTTACTTTCTCTATACGTGCTATGTACATAGTGTATAGAGAATGTATTGCACTCCACCAAAAAATTCGATACCGAAATTTCACCGGAAATATATGTTTTAGGGCCCCCTGTATCCAAAAAAAGTATTTTCAGAAAAAGGTCCATGTGTGTCCGTGTGTCCATGTGTCCGTGTGTCTGTGAACACGATAACTCAAAAACGAAAAGTAGGTAAAATAGCAAACTTGGTATTTAAGTTTAGTATGTTCCAGGGATGCGACACAAAGATTTTGAGAAAAATTATCCCACACTCAAATACCCTTTACATGGAACTTTTTTGGAAAATGTTATTTTCTCTTTTGATTAAAATTTCTTATATTAAAGATATTTACCTGACAAATAAAATGCATATCTTGAATTTTTTGGGAATAGCCTCTGAAGAGTAGTTTATTCTGGATGAATTTTACTGAGTTTTGAATAACTGCTAAACCGTAAGAAATAGACCAAAGCTTACAACACAGAAAATGAAGAGCACGTTAAAACACACAATTTATGGTATATACATTTTTTTCGTGGAGTTCGTCGTTTTTGAGATATTCCTTATTTTTGGTTTCTGCTATGAAACACATACTTTTCTCATACAGGAATTTGTCAACTGCTGTCCATACAAACAAAGGAACTTCCGTGACATAGCAACAAGCTTTTGATTATCACTTTAAGCAAAGGTACTCCCTTATTTCGTTTCTAATTTCAAGGAAGTATGAATCAATGAATGAATAAGTGTATTTATTAATATAGCAATATCATACATAGAAATTCAACAGTCGCACGGGTCCACAGACCGTACGTGCTTTTGTAATACACATTACAAGCAATATTAAAACAACAACCACAACAAACAATTAAAAGAGTAAATACGAAAATAAAAAAGACAAAGGAAATACACAGTCAAAAGCAATATTAAACAACAATAAAAATTAAGAGTGAATCCGAAAATAAAGATACAAAGATATTCAAATATATCAATTTAAATTTACAGCACAGAGTACACCTTCATAAATGCACCCTCTTATAATAGATAATTACACTTAAAAGACATATATACACATAATATATACAACCCTAGCACAACAGTGACCTAAGTATGATATAATATACATGTATGTAGAACATTGTAGTCACTTTTGTTTAGTTGATCTTATTTCCCCCCCCCCCTTCTCTATTGGCAGCCTCCTCAGATCTCAGCTGTCTTGCCTTAAGTATAAATTTACCTAGCCCGTCCATGTTTTCCGTGCCTGCCAGTAACGTCCAACATGCTTCTATCCCTACATTCGCAGTGGTAAAAGGTGAGTATTAAAATTCTAATCCCAAAGTGCCTTGTGTCAAAGGCACAAACGATCCAATTTGATTCCGTCATGGGAAAATAATATAGCGGTGCAAGATATACTGATCTGTGTAAGATTTGTAAAAATTTGATGTGTTCCATTCACATAGCTTTCTCTATATCTCTGCAATACATTATTTTTAAAAATCTTATACTTCTATTTACTTCATGTTAATCAGTAAAACATTAGCAGAAATAGCCATATTACTTGCTTCCTTGTAAGTAGGGGTGAAATAAGGGAGTACCATAGGCTAAAGTGATAATCAAAAGCTGGTTGCCATGTCACTGAAGTTCCTTTGTTTGTATGGACAGCAGTTGACAAATTCCTGTAAGAGAAAAATAAAAGTTTTCATAGCAGAAACCAAAAACAAGGAGTGTCTCAAAAACGACCAACACCACGAAAAAATGTATATAACATAAATTGTGTGTTTTAACGTGCTCTGCATTTTGTGTAGTAAGTTTTAGCAGTTTAGCAGTTATTCATAATTCCGTAAAATTCATCCAGAATAAACTACTCTTCAGAGGCTATTCCCAGAAAATTCAAGATATACATTTTATTTTTCAGGTAAATGTCTTTAATATGTGATATTTTAATCAAAATCGTTATAGCCTTTTTTGAGAAAATCGAAATTTTCGAAAAAAGTTTCATGTAAAGGGTAGTTTGGAGTGGGGGGATTTTTCTCAAAACCTTCGTGTCGCATCCCTGGAAGATACTAAACTTAAATACCAAGTTTGGTATTTTATCTACTTTTCGTTTTTGAGTTATCGTGTTCACAGACACACGGACACACACACACGCACACACACACACACACACACACACACACACGGACGTTTTTGTGAAAATGCTTTTTTTGGATATAAGAGACCCTAAAACATATATTTCCGGTGAGATCTCGGTATCGAATTTTTAGGTGGAGTGCAATGCATTCTCTATACACTATGTAGATAGTGCCTATAGAGAAAGTAAAACGATGTAGTTGGTATATTCTGCATATTATAAGCAATGCATACTTTTTGCGCAGCAATATTTTCTCTTGTCTCTTATTTTTATCAGCTGTGTAAGTAGTCAGCCAGAATAAACAGGTCTTCAGAGGTTATTAAAAAAAAAAATTCATATACATTCGTTTAGTATAGAAATATTTTAAACTTATATTTTGCTCAAAATAATTAGTGGCATTTTTAATAAAATTACAATTTTCGAGTAGTTGGGGAAATTATCTTTTTAATCTGGGTGTCATAACCACAGAGGGTGCTCAACTTACAGATTAAGTTTGGTATTTAACACAAATTTCGTTTTTTGTGCTATTCTATTTACAGACAAATGCATACATGGATATTTTTCAAATTTTGATTTTCATTCATGGGATATCAAAGCATATATTACCGATAAAATCTCACTATCAAAATTTTGACAGGGATACAAATATAATTTCTTTTTTTTTTTTTTTTTTTTTTTGAAGGTAGCTTAATTCCTACTTTATTTTTAATTTTTGGTTGGAGTAGCATCAGCTTTTACTCCAAGACTAGGAATTGTTCATGAATGAATTACATCTTTCTCTACTTACATTTTACATAGCAGTGAAGGTGGAAACATGTAGAGGAATGGCCCATATTTTTGCTTCCAAGTATACACAACCTCTTTTGCTGATGATGAATTCTCAGAGTTTTACTTTCTCTATATGTGCTATGTATATAGTGTATAGAGAAGGTATTGCACTCCACCAAAACATTCGATACCGAGATTTCACCGGAAATATATGATTTAGAGTCCGCTGTATCCAAAAAAAAGTATTTTCAGAAAAAGGTCCGTGTGTATATGTGTGGCCGTGTGCCCGTGTGTCTGTGAACACAATAACTCAAAAACGAAATGTCGGTAAAATACCAAATTTGGTATTTAAATTAAGTATCTTCCAGAGTTATCGTATTCAAAAACACACGGACTCACGGACACATGCACACACACACACACAAACACGGACCTTTTTGTGAAAATGCTTTCTTTGGATACAGGGGACCCTAAAACATATATTTCCGAAGAAATTTCGGGATCTAATTTGAATGTATAGCTATATGTTTTACTTTCTCTACACGTACTATATACACAGTGTATAGAGAAGGTATTGCACTCCACCAAAACGTCGATACCGCAATTTCACCGGAAATATATGTTTTAGGATCCCCTGTATCCAAAAAAAGTATTTTCAGAAGAAGGTCCATGTATGTGTGTGTGTGTGTGTGTTTCCGTGTGTCTGTGAACACAACTCAAAAACGAAAAGTCGCTAAAATACCAAACTTGGTATTTAAATGTAGTATCTTCCAGGGATGCGACACAAAGATTTTGAGCAAACTCCCTCCACTCCAAATTACCCTTTACATAGAACTTTTTTCGAAAATTTTGATTTTCTAAAAAATAGATGCAACGATTTTGATTAAAATATCATATATTAAAGGCATTTAGCTGACTAATGAAATGTATATTTTGAATTTTCTGGGAATAGCCTCAGAAGACTACTTTATTCTGGGTCAATTTTACGGAATTTCTATAACTGCTGAACCATAAGAGATGGACAAAAGCTTACCACAAAACAAATGTAGAGCACTTTAAAGCACACAATTTATGTTATATACATTTTTTTCGTGGAGTTGATTGTTTTTGAGATATTCCTTTTTTTTTTTTTTTTTTTTTTTTTTTGTATCAGCCATAAAAATATACTTTTCTCATACAGGGATTTGTAAACTCGTGTCGATACAAACAAAGGAACTTCAGTCACATAGCAACCATATTTTGACTATCACTTTAACCTATTGTACTCCCTTATTTTGCTTCTACTTAAAAGGAAGCAAGTAATAAGCCTATTTCTGCTAATTTTATCTCGAGCTTTTCAACAATGATTTGTTGCAGAGACGTAAAGAAAGTCATGTGAATGGAAACATCAGATTTTTTCACTGTTTGTTTTAAGTAATATCAGTTTGTATATATATATATATATATCTATATATATATATATATATTTCTTTTTACTTCTAGGTTAATTGTTCTAATTTGTTCCTAATTCTCATATATTCCACGAAGCCATGCAGATACGAAACCAAACGGAGAAGAGAAGGATAGAATGCAAAAGAATGAGGTCTCAGAATGGAAAGAGATGAATAGCGTTAAAGGTGAAAGTGTCATGTGTGCTATTTCTTTGCTTCTTTTGTTTTTAGTTTTCTTCCCATTTTAATGTAATTTTATAGAAAGTGGCAAGACTTATTTTCATAGTTACCTCACTCAGAAGTTACGCTATAAATAACTTCTTACAATAGAGCAAAGAGATTAAAATTTCTCTCCAGATTTATTTTTTTACTTCACCTTGGTAAAGCAGAGTCAGCTCTTTATAAAACATCTCTTCTGTGATGCAATTTTCTTGACGTTGCATTTTGTAACTTCATAAATTCATTTAGGCTACGAAAATTTCGTTCTTATGAATATGGTCTAAATGTGTTTACCTTTTTTACGAGTGGTTAAATCTTTAAGCCACGACAACACGAGAGTAAATTCGCCAGGAAGATTTCGTATGGGGTCAATGAAAATGAATGTAGTTCAAAGGTTATTACAACCAAGAGCTTCGTTAATTATACTGCATAAGATGTGTTAATTACATATGTTTTAAATGCGTTTTCTTTAAGACTAAGAATGTTGGATTCAAATCTAGAAAACTCAGGATATTCTAATTTTTTTCATTTGAAGCAAGCTTTAAACCCCATTTAAAACCAGCTGCTTTATTTGGGATTACCAAGCCGTAGTTTATTTTATATGGCATTGTGCATTTAGGACAAGAAACAAGAGTTCTAGAAAGAACATTGCTTTTGCTTCTTTTTCATCCAGAGGTAACTCATTAATCTTAAATTTTCACAGAAAGAATTGTACAGTAATGGTTTATGTTAAATAATTTTTTTCACACAAGCCGTATGTAGGACACAAACTGAATAGCTAGAGTCAGACTGAAAACTTCTAAGCCAGAGCCGGAATTTGAGCCTCGGACCTCCTGGTCACTTGCCAACTGCTCTAAGCACTGAGCTAAAACGACAATACATCAGCACATTATTAAATTCCTCAACTGATTTCGCATGTTTCCCGGTAAAGCACAAGGTGATTTCAAATTACTTTGAGGTGGTATAACCTTACGGCGACTTACAATGTAGTAAGTAATTTAGGTCCTGATCTTCATAGTTTAACCAACCATTAGTTAATGTTAATTAGTTGTTTTTTCACATAAGCCGTGTGTTGGGTACAGGTTGGGTAGATAGAGCCAACAGAAAAATGTAATGTTGTTGAAATTTACATTGCATTTTTCAGCTTATTTCATCCTGTGCAATTATCGTACACAATTTGGAGATTTTTTAAATTTGAGATTTAATTAACATTAAGTGACTTAATAGTAGGTTAAACTACGTAACACTGAACTTAACGTACGCAGGATAAGAGGTCATCATTGGGGTATGTCTTCTCAAAATAATTTGAAATCACCTTGTGGTTTACCGGGATACATGCGAGTAATTCGGGGCATTTAATGCGGCGCTGGCATGTTGTCATGGTAGCTAAGCGGTTATGTCAACCGGCTAGAGCCCAGGAGATCCGTGGTTCGTAATTAGGCTATGGTATTGAAGCTTTAGGTGTGACTCTACCTAGCCATTTTTTCATTTGAAAATCTCCTTTCTTTGTCAGCTAGAAGAAGTTATGTTTTACGTCACACAGTGTATCAGGTTTTCTGATCCACATAAAGAGGATAGTATTATTTTTGAATAGGTTAAGGCAGTTATGAAGTCACTAATTACTGACAATCCGAGCTTAGCATTTGTGTTACTATTGTTCTACTCGGTACAGATTAAGTCAGGTGAGCATTTGTGTTCAAAATTATCACCGCTACCTTAGCTACTCCACTGTGCCTGTGAACATGACGAATAACAACAGTGAGTTTCATTGAGAATACTACGACACACGAATACTACGTACAAATTTTGCAGAGGTGAGAAATTGGATATTGCTGCGTTCAGAATTGTAAAAGGCTGAATGTGTATTGTGTTTTAAAAAGTTTACTACATTAAATTTATAAGTCAGAAAGTATTTTAATTCTGCACATGTTAATCAACTTGGAAAAGGTAAATTTCTATCAATACTCTCTTTGCGTCTTCCATTTAGTCTGACATTGATAAATTTCTACCCAAAAATGCGTTCTACTATATGCCTGAAGGAAAACCTTTAAAGTCTCATTTGAGGAAGGAAGACTGCAAGACATATTTTGGTACGCGACCATCACCTTTAAAATTGGCTAGTTCTGCCACTGCTGCATTTTTCATGCCGAACAACATTCCAAATAAAAACTCTAGGTAGAATGGTTTCCGTCGTTTCCCCAGGACTGGTACCTCCTAGAAATTAATACTTTTTGAAGTGTGCGTGTTATTTCATCGATCAGACCCAGTAATTCTGATTTTCAAATTCTAAGTGTGTGAATATTTTAGAAACACAATCACATATATTTTTTTTTTGAATTCCAGGTTTTACCTTAACTGCTTTGATTACAGAGATGATAAACCTGAAATTTCGATAATGCGTTATCACCACTTGATTTTCGATGTCTTCAGTTACGTATTGATTTTGGTCCTGTCGCACTAATTTATATTTAAATTTAAGAACATAGCAACTAAATAGTAACGTGAATCTGTTTGGCTTCACTGTGACCTTCGTGACAACTAGTTCCTCATGTCGTTGTGCACGTCAATGCACTGTGCAGATAACGCCAGAGCTGTGACGTCAACGTATGTCTGATACTGGGCAAGCTATTTCCACAGCGAACCCAACTAGATCCGTTCTCTAGTAATAATTAAAGGATACACCGAATAGAAAAGCTAATTCAGTGCTTGACCTAAACTGAATAATTCTGATCTGGGCCAGATAAAGTTTCTAAAAAGCTAGGACCTGATTATAACTCTTGGAAATATTTGTGTGATTTAAAAATAGAATTTCGAGAGTTTAAAAATGTATGAAGCTAAAAAGGTATTAACATTATTTTCTATACAGTTTAGGCAAATTTAAATTAAACTCCTTTCGTCTTCTCTAACTTTCCAAATTGATTTTGCCACATATGGCTATTTATGATAGTAATCAAATTAAGATATACTCAGAAAAGATCCAATATTTTTATTTAATTTTAAAACTTTAATTAATGATATTGTACGTGTTTGGAATTTTTCGTCCATCTAGAAGACAAACACTTTGGAAATAAGCAAATTTGTATCAACTGCTTTAAGAGAACCCCACAAAAAGAATACTTATTTCTCATTTAAAAAATAGAAAATTTATTTTTATTGCTGTCAAGTATTTTGGAGTACCTACCAACATCAAAACCGTAGACAAAATTATTATAAACATGGCTATAAAAAGTATTTATTGTTGAATTATAAAACAAAATTGAGGTTCCATATATTGCTTGAAGTGGCCTCATCCAATTTTGATGCATGCAGTTTAAATTCCATGTTATCCCGTACTACGTCTAAAATTTTGGAGTGTTTTGTGTGTGCTCAAATCCATTGTTGATTCGCTCTCTCAGCGTGACTATCCGGTAGAGGAGGTAATAAATTAGAAACTTTAAATGATCCCCGACGAAGAAATGCATTAAAGTCAAATTACGAGGTCAAACAGGCGAAGCGATGAATGAATCTTAAATAAAAAGGCGCTTTATTTATAAGGAAAAACAAAGAAAAATGATCACGAGACGAGTATGTAGATATATGTAATAAACAAGAGAGGGAAATATTAGCGCCTATGAGAACAGGAAAAATACTATAGTTTCAAGGGGATGATGGACAATGAACCAGAACTTTGTATTTTATGCGGGAAGAAAGACAGTATTGTTCACAATTTAATATAGTGAAAAGAGATAAGAAATTGGAGAAAAAACATGAGCACAAATGTGAAGGGGTAACAGGGGTTAAATGTTAACAGAGATGGATGAATTAGGGAAATAGGGCTATATTTGGAGGAGGTAAAATAAAAGTGGATAAGAAGAAAGAAAACAAAAATAGGAGAAAACAAAGAAATCGGAATAGAATAGATAGCACAAACCAAAGAGCTACACTCACCAACAGACAGGAAGCTATGTGACATAGTGCATAAGCAGAAATCAAATCTTGGTGACTTCATGTAATTGTAATTCCGGAGTCTAATAAAACAGTGGTGTTAAGTAAAGAGACTTGGAGAGCATTAAAAGGAATAATTCTTATAGTACATACTATGTACATTAGGATAAATAAACTAATTTAAGTAACAGGACATAATTTTGTAAGTAATTGTAAAGGACCATAAGTACTGTCCATGCAATTAGACGAGAGCAGCCTACTTGCGCAGTACAAGGAGTGGGGGAAGAGGCGAAGCTTGCAACGGATAGTCAGGCAGTACGTAAACGCACAAATATAGTAAAGGAGACCAGGGATGATCCAAAAATACATACCCATAAGTTACTAGTAGATATCAGTCTTTGTGCGGTAAAAACTAAAATATTGCAGCATTTGTGAATCTAATCTTTAAAATATGTACTATAATTTCGAAAAAATGCAATAAAATTGTTAATCGTAGCATGCAAAGTCTTCCAGAATGTGTTGATACTGTTGTAGAAACTATGTATTAGATGTTTTTAATTTAGCCAGGATATTTTCAAGTATTGGCCTTTCTTCTTCTTGTACACAAAAATGATTCACAGTACGGTGAAAAACGTACTCTTAAAGCGTCTACATTGGGCTTACTCGATGTTCTGGGCCTTTCTTTACACATATTTGCCTATCTGAATACGTACTCATTCAGCCTGGATTCTTTTGACCGAATTAAAGGGTACACTGTTGACTTCCACTGCTCATTTCTGTACAGCTTGAGTTTAATAGGAATCCTCGCTGCATCCTACCTCACCTCGTCATGCAAGACTTGACTCGGTAGTTTGCTAAGGGCTGGTGGTAATCCTTAGTCTATTTTATCACGTGGAGCAATCGCGCTTCCGTGCAGATGGAACTGGACAGAATACTACTTGCTGGCCGACTGCAGCAATCAGATCATGCCAATTGCGCGTCATGTTTATACTGCTCTCGTCTATTTGCATGGACAGTACAATAAATTTTATATGTTGTTAAAGCCTGTATAATATTCAGTGGTTGGTATTCAATAAGAAAGAAAGTATCAAATATTTACTGAAGAAATTTCCTTGTATCGATTTTCTTTGCGGTGTAAGTAACAAACCGCACAACGGCTTGTGTAATAGAGTAGTTTGCGGTCGCTTATGGATTAAGTTTTTGTTGTTTCAACCTGTAGAAGCTTGGGGAGAGGCTGATGTTTATTTCATATTTGAGTTAATTAGTTGAGCCTAGAGACGGCAGGCTGTATGTGCGGTGCAATGTTCGAACTTGAGACGGCAAACCAAGGCGGAGGAACGTGAGCCTTGGGCATATGCAACCAACAGAACATATAAGTGAAGTGTGTAATATAAAATGTTCCGAAGGCAGTCAAAACAGTTCCAAGCGATATTTGCTGACTGGAATGAATGGCCTTGCTTGATTATTTTATGTTCTAAGCGATGCATTTAATTCAATGCTAAGTAACCCTTCTTTATAAAATACAGAAAGTATTGAGAAAATTGTTGGTGTATGGGTATGATGGAATGGATTAACCCACACCAAGCCAACGAATCTTTAATAAATTATAACTTTGTAATAATTAGCCATCTAATGAGTTCCATTTACATTATTTTCTCTACATATTTGTACCAAATTGTTGTTAAAAAGCTTATTCCTCTATCTACTTAATGCTAATCGCAATACACTTTAACGAAACGGTTTTGTTCCTTAAATCCTTGAATGTAGAAGGGAAATAAGAGAATACACTACCCTAAAACGATAGCCAAATCCTATAAAATCTAGTTGCTCTGAGACTGAAATTCGTTTCTTTGCCAGAAGTTGATAAATTCCCGTAAAAGAAAAGACTTTAGTATTTAAATCTGAAACCAAAATAAGGACCATCTCGGGAATGATCAAATCCACGAAAAAAATATATATTATATAAACTATATACATATATATTAACGAGATATACATTTTCACTTTCTCTACACGAACTATGTACATAGTGTATAGAGGAGCATTGTAATGCACCCAAAAATTCGATACCGAGATTTCACCGGAAAGTGTTTTGGGTCCCTCTGGATCCAAAAAAAGCATTTATAGAAAAAGGTGTGTGTGTGTGTGCATGCGCGTGTGTGTGTACGTGTGTCTGTGTTTGTGCCTGTGGACAGCATAGCTCAAAAACGAAAAGACCGTTAAATAGCAATCTTGGTATTTAAGTTTGGTATCTTGAAAGGATGCGACACGAAGATTTTCAAGAAAATCCCCCTACACCCAGTTATCCTTTACATGGGAGTTTCTTCGAAAATTCTGATTTTCTAAAAAATGGCTCTAACGATTTTGATTAAAATATGGTATATAAAAGGCAAATAATATGTATATCTTGATTTCTGGGAAGCCTGTGAAGACCAGTTTATTCTGGATGAATTTTACGGAATTTTGTATAACTGCTAAACCGTAAGAGATAGACAGAAGCATAAAAAAAAAAAAAAAATGTAGAGCACATTAAAACGCACAATTTATGTTATATGCATTTTTCCTGGAGTTAATCGTTTTTGAGATAATTTTGGTTTCAGCTTTGAAAAACTTATACTTTTCTGATACAGGAATTTGTCCATACAAAGGAACTTCATAGCAAACAGCTTTTGACTGTCACTTTAACCTATGGTACTCCCTAATTTAGCTTCTACTTAAAAGGAAGCAAGTAATAACACTACGTTTGCTTTTTTTTCTGAAATAACAGGAAGTAAGTACAAGCATAAGCTTCTTAACAATTATTTGTTACAGAGAGGTAGAGAAAGTCATGTGAATGGAACACATCACATTTTTATCTATCTCTTGTGGTTTATCAGTTATGCAAACGTTATCCTGAATGAAGGGCTAATTTGAGGCTTTTCACAGAAAATTGAAGACCTACATTTAATTTGCCATTTTAATCAAAATCCTTTGAGCCAACTTAATTTTCGAAATTTTGTCCATATTTTGGTTTGGAGACGATGATTTTCCTTAAAATCTTCGTGTGTCATCCTTCAAAAATACTAAAGCTACCAAGTTTGGTATTTCGTTTTTGCGCTATGCTGTCCACAAGCAGACTGACAGACATACACACACAGACATGGACTTTTTTCTATAAAATGCTTTTTTTTTTATTATTCAGGGCTCCTATATTATGTATTGCCGTGAAATCTCGGTATCATATTTTTGGTGGAATAAATACTTCCTCTATACACTATTTTCATAGTACGAGTCGAGAAAGTAAAAGGCCTGATGTGCTGCATCACATGACTTTCTCTACATCTCAGCAACAAATTATTGTTAAAAAAATTATTGTAAACTTTCATTTACTTCATGCTAATCGAAAAAAAAAAAATATCAGAAACAGTCTTATTACTTGCTTCCTTGTAAGTAGAAGCAAAAAAAAGGGAGTACCATGAGTACCATAAAGTAAACCGGTAGTCAAAGCTGGTTGCTATGTGGCTGAAGTTTCTTTGTTTGTATGGACAGGAGTTGAAAAATTCCTGTATTGGAAAAGGATAAGTTTTTCAAAGCTGAAACTAAAAACAAGGAATATCTCAAAAAAGATCAACTCCCCCCAAAAATGTATATAACATAAAGTATGTGTTTTAACGTGCTCTACATTTCTTGTGTGGTGCGTTTTAGTTTTTGTCCATCTCTTACGGTTTAGCAATTATGCAAAATTCCGTATAATTCGTTCAGAATAAAGTTGTCTTCAGAGGCTATTCCCAGAAGATTCAAAATAGACATTTTATTTGTGATAGAAATGGCTTTAATATGGGGTATTTAAATCAAAATCGTTACAGCCATTTTTGAGAAAATCAGAATTTTCGAAGAAACTTCCATGTAAAGGATAACTGGGTGTAAGGGGATTTTCTTGAAAATCTTGGTGTCGCATCCTTTCAAGATACCAAACTTAAATACCAAGTTTGGTATTTAACGGTCTTTTCGTTTTTGAGCTATGCTGTCCACAGACACACACGAACCTTTTTCCTAAAATAGATCTTTTTGGATTCAGGGGACTCAAAACATGATTTCCGGTAAAATCTCGGTTTATAATTTTTGGATGGAATGCAATACCTTCTCTATACACTATGTACATAGTGCGTGTAGAGGAAGTGAAAAGAAATAGCAATTTTGTTTACACTTTTTAAGAGTATTATTTTTAGTGTTGGATTATATAGCATTGTTTCCGGGGAATTTTATATCCTCAGCATCTTCTAACTCTAAAACACCTTGTCCTCAAAGGTAATCTAATTTTGTCACAGTAACTAATTTCCGTCATATCTTTTCAACTTGTTTCCCCAGCTATAGCTCGGGATGAAATATATTGTTGTAGCTGAGTAGAAAGCGTATCAGAGAATGAATGCTGCGTAGAATTGTTAAGGGTTATGTTTGATGACCTTTGTTTTTAATACTATACTCTCTCTGAGGATTAAATCCACAAATAAACCAGGAGCTGTGAGAAAACCGGATTCCGATAACACAAAGGGCTGTGGAACGACCTTTGTTCAGCTTCATTCTAATCGTAGCATCTACCGTAGAGTGACAGAAATACACAGCGTCTGTATCCCTAGAGTATTCAGAACAAATATTTTTGTTCAGGACTGTATAGCTCATCGGTGTGTGACATGAAGGCAAACTAACGTTAACAGTAAGTAAACAAAAGGTCAGACTGCCTCAGCTGCAGCTTTGCATGTTTGCTATCTCATATATACATTTACAATAAGAAAAATCTGATGTGCTGCATTCACATAACTTTCTCTACATATCTGTATCAAATTGTTGTTAATAAACTAACTCAATATTAGCAGAAACGGTCTTATTACTGAGTTCGTTTGTAAGTAGAAGGGAAATAGTAGAATAGACTTGGCTAAACGACAGTCAAATGTTTTAAAATGTGGTTGCTATGGGAATGAAATCCGTAAGGAAAAATTTTCGTATTTTAAAGCTGAAGTCAATAACAAGAAATATCTCGAAAACGGCCAACTTCACAAAAAAAAAAAAAAAAAAACACGACATAAAATGTGTGTTTTATTGTGATCTACATTTTTTGTTAAATAAATTTTGTCTATCTCTTACGGTTTACGAGTGATGGAAAATTAAATGAAAACCATTCAAATAAAGCGGTCTTTAGAGGCTATTCCCAGAAAATTTAAGATATACATTTTATTTGTCTTAAATATAAGAGATTTTAATACAAATCGTTAGAGCCATCAATGTTTTCGAAAATGTTTCCATGTAAAGGGTAGTTGAGGGTGGCGGGATTTTCTTGAAAATCTTTGTGTCGCATCCTTGGAAGATAGCAAACTTAAGCACCAAGTTTGGTCTTTAACGATTTTTTCGTTTTTGAGCTGTGCTATTCACAGACAGACACATACGCACGGACGTTTTTCTGAAAACACTTTTTTTGAATTTAGGGGCTCCTAAAACATGTATTCACGGTGAAATCTCTGTATCAAATTTTTGGGTGGAATACAATACCTTCTCTATCCACTATGTACATAGCACATATGGAGCTAGAAAAGATAAAATTATGATGTTTTCCATTTGCATAACTTTCTCTGCTGTTCTACAAGCAAACTGATCTTAAAAAGACTTTTCCTCTGTTTAATTCATGCTAATCGAAGTAAACATTGAGAAAAATGGTGTTATTACAAGGGCCGTTTTTTCAACCTCCGTTAGACTATAAAGAAAAGACAAGTTTTTGGAAAACAATTATTTTATTACTAAAACTTTTGTACACTTATAGTTACTTTTCAACATAATCACCGAAAAGATTGAGGCATTTATCGTACCTGTGCACAAGCTTCGCAATACCCGCTTCAAAAAATGTTGCCGCCAATGATTTCAAATGAGCATTGACGTTGTTTTGAAGATCTTCGTTGGTTTGAAAGTGCTACCCTCCTAGCCAAGTCTTTAGTTCAGGGAAAAGGTGAAAGTCACTGGGTGCCAGGTCAGGATTGTATGGCGGATGATCGAAAATGTCCCATTGAAATTGGAGCCGATGGGTTGTGCCAGCAGTGTGTGGTCGAGCATTGTCATGCAGCAATACAATTCCTGAAGTCAGCATTCCTCTTAGTTTGTTTTGAATGGCTCTCCATAAACGTCGTAAAGTACGGAGATCTTCAAAACAACGTCAATGCCCATTTGAAATCATTGGCGGCAACATTTTTGAAGCGGGTATTGCAAGGCTTTTATTTATAGCATATTGAAGGTTGAAAAAACTGCATTCGTACTTAGTTTTTTGTACGCAGAAGGGAAATAGGAAATACCCTAAGCTAAAGCGATAGTCAAATCTTAAAAATTAGCAAGGATATTTGGTTCCTTTGTATTGCCAGAAGAAAAAAAAAAGAAAAAAAGAGGATGATGGCTTACTGTTTGAGAAAACTATTTTAAAATTGAAACCAATAAAAGGAATACATCGCAACCCACAATAATAACATGTAGGAAATAAATTGTGTGCCTTGGTGAGATCTAAAGCTTTGTGTGCTAAACTTTTTTCTGTCTTATGGTTTTTCCAGTTATGCGGAAGTCGTTCATAATGTTTCAGAGGCTATCTCCAAGACATACATTTCATTTCTGCTGTAAATATTTTAAAATAATTTTTTAATCATAATCCTTATAACCATTATTGAGCAAATAAATAATTTCGAAAATTTTTGCATGTAAAGGATAGTTTGATGTGGGGGGATTTTCTTAAAATTCTTCGTGCTGTGACCTCTGAAGACTCTGAACTTAATTAACAAGTTTTGCATTTAAGCAAGCTTTGGAATTGATGTTCACAGACACACAAATACCCAGACATGCGCATGGACCTATATTCTAAACATATTTTTTGATACAGAGGATCTTGAAATTAGTATTTCCATTGTAGTCCTGGAATCGAATTTTTTAATGGAATGCAATATCTTCTCTCTGTGTTGTGAATATAATACCTAACTTTTCATATCAATAGTCTCTGTAGCCACTAATAAACGATATAGAGTAGAGAAAGTCGTGTGATTTTTGTATTAAGACGTGTTCAGAATGTCCGCTAAGGGTTATTACATAGTGAGCTTTCAAAGTAATTATAATAATGCCTATTAGCAATTTTGCCGGGAATGAGAAAGAAGACATGCTCGAGTTTTAAACTTGACGTTCTCGTTCCGGGACACAGATCCATATTTAACTATTTAATTAGGAACTTATTCAAGCAATCATGACATAAGACAGCCGCAGGAAATCTCTCAAGAACCGCAAGAGCTGAGAAAATGAATCTGGAATAAATTCTAGCAAATGTACTTCTTGTGCTGATTATTGGCATTATTATATTAATTACCCTTCCTCATTGGAGAATATCCAGAGATCTTTGTATCAACTGCAAGACTCCTATAAGTAAAGCCAGTATATTTAACCTTTAGCTATTTATTGTCAAAGTTAAATAACACTTATTTGTACTATTCAAAAACAATAATAGCTTTATCTACATTTTGCAAATAGGTATAAGGCTGTTATTGCAGTAAAATTTATATATGTAATTAACTAACATCTTGAGTTTGAAACTCTTTCACGGATATCTACACTTTAACAACCTTTCGTTTTAAGTACACATATAACATATTTTGCAATACTCTCCTGTTTGAAAATAGTTGTTACAATATATAATTTGACTTGCCAAAATAATTTCACAAATTTAGCCCCGTCAAACATACCCACAACTTTGTTTTCCTTTGGTCGACATTGTAGGTTACACACACCCCTAGCTATCTATGTCGGTGGTCATAATATCTACTGCTTCATCTATCTTCTTTCAAATCCACTCAGAGAAGTTAAATGCAATTTTCCCTACCGGTGGGCGGCAGTAGTTCTCAAGAAACGTATAATAGAGGACGTACGTCCTTCATCCTGTTGATCATTATTTGGTGGCATGGCCAGTGACGTAATTCGTTGATTATGACAGATACTTTGAACTGTAGGAAGGAATGAAAATGATTCAGTTTGACCACGCAAACTTAATCTGCCCGATCTGTGGGTTCTTCTAGCAAAAGAGTCATCTGTAGTTTGTACACAAAATAAAACTGTCTTAAAACAATAAGAAAATACAAAATCTTCAATAAGTATTGAAATTACCTGACAAAATATAATAAAATACGTTATTAATAAAGGAATTTAATTTCGTAAAGCTAAAAGAATCGCAAATAGGAATGTGTCGACATTTAAAACATTTTATTCAAATTTTAAATTTGGCTTACCCGCATTTTTCTCAATGAACTGAAAGCAGCTGAACATGTTATGTGTCGCATTCTCATGCATTTATCTACATATTTTGCAACGGGATGTTGTTACAAAATTTTATTAATCTATTTACTTCAATCTAATCAAGGTAAACTGTAATAGAAGTAGCATTTTGCTTACTTCCTGGTGGGTAGTAGGGAAAGAAGGGAAGGACTAGGGTAAACCAACAGTCAAGTTTTTAAGAGCTGTTCACCATATGTGAAACTTCTTTGCATGGTGTGTTCCATTCACATAACTCTCTCTAGCTATTCCATACACAAACTATTATTATAAGAGATTATTATTTTATCTACTTCATGCTAATCGAAATGGACATTAGCAGAAGTGGGCTTATTACTTGCTTCCTTGTAAGCATAAGGGAAATAAGGGTATACTCTAGGCTAATGCGATAGCAAAATATTTTAAAACCTTGTCGTTATGTGAAACAATAAAGCTTTGGTTCGCTTTGCATGGTCCTGTTTGAGAAAAGTTACATAGTTTAAAATTGAAACCAA
Organism: Hymenopus coronatus; assembly: GCA_030762935.1. NCBI lineage: Eukaryota > Metazoa > Arthropoda > Insecta > Mantodea > Hymenopodidae > Hymenopus > Hymenopus coronatus. The sequence continues at coordinate 43,924,952 of CM060887.1, forward strand.
TATCAAGCAATATATACAAAAATTCCAACTCTACAAGAAAAACATATATGAGTGAAATTGTGTGTTTTGACGATATTTAAATTTATGTGTAGTAGGTTTTGATCTTTCTCTTACTGTTCAACAGTTATACAAAATTCTGAAAACTAATACAGAATAAACAGTTCTTTAGAAGTTATTCATGAAAATTAAAGATATATATACATATATATTTAATGTACGGTATTTTGATCAATATCTTCAGCATCATTTTTGAGAGAAACAAACTTTTCAAATATGTTTCTATGTAAAGGGTAGCTTTTGGGTGGTTAAATATCAACGAAATGACTGTTAAATAACAAGTTGGTATTTTCTGTAATTTCATTTTTGAGTTAAGCTGTCCACAGACACAGACACACATACCCACGGACTTTTTTCTAAAAAGTTTTTTTTTTTCGAAATCAGGGACCTCAAAACATATATTTACCGTGAAATCTTGACGAATTTTGAGTGGCATACTTCTTCTCTTGCTACTATGTATTTTGTATTTGCACGCGTGGTAGATAAAGTAAATCGGATTAACATCTTCCTTTTGAGAAAATAATGTAAACCAATAACAAAGAATATTTCACAAATTTTAGCTCCACAAAATATCTATCTATGTGTGCTTTAAGTAGATCCACATTTTTATGTAGTAACGTTTCTCTTTTATCTCTTACAGTTTACCAGCTGTATAAAAGTCATCCAGAATCAAGAGATGTTCACAAATGTGGCATTTTAATCAAAATCGTTAGTAATTTTTGAGCAAATGAAAATTGTTGAAACTTTTCTTGTAAATTTTAGTTTGGGGAAGGCAGTTTAAATGCTGAACTTAAATAAACAGCTTTTTCTTAAACTATATTTTCGTTTTTGAGTTATGCTGTTTGCAGGTATCTACAGAGAGCAGAAAGCCGTTTTACTTTCTCTAAAAGTATACTATGTACATATTGTATATAGAAGATATTGCATTACACCCAAAATTTTGATACGGAGATTCAGCGAAAATACAGGTTTTAGGGTCCTCTATATAAAAATAATTTTAAGAAAAAGGTCCGTGTATTTACGTGTGTCTATAACTCAAAAACGAAAAGTTGGTAAAACACCAAACTTAATATTTAAGTTTAAAATCTTCTAATATTTTGTGGAAAATCTTCCCACTCCAAATTACCATTTATATGAAAAAATTGAGCATTTCGATCTTCTCAAAAACTACTCTAACAATTTTGATTAAAACATCGTTTATTAAAGATATTTAAATGACAAATAAAATGTATACTTTGAATTTTCTGGAAACATCCTCTTAAGACCTCTTCATTCTGGACGAATGTTGCTGATTTTGCATAACTAGTAAACCATAAGCGAAAGACAAAAACTTACTAGATAAAAATATAAATCTCGTTATAACATTTAATTTATGTCATATACATTTTTGACGTGCATTTTGAAGTTATTCCTTGTAATTGGTTTTCAGATACAGAAATTTGTCAGCTCCAGGGAATGCAAAAAACGGTTTCATCCACAAGTCAAACAGCTTTTAAAAGATTTGACCACTACTGTTTCCTAGTGTATTCCGTTATTTTCTTTCTACCTACAGTAAAACATTTTTGCTAATATTTATGTCAATTAGCATGAAGTATATAGAAGCATAATTTTATACAGAGTCGTAGAGAAAGTCCTGTAAATGGAACGCATCATTTGTTTTATAAATGCTTCTAAAAATATACTGTGAAATATCGGTATGGAATTTTGGATAACGTTCCATATTTCCTCTCCTTACTATGTTAGTACAGAAAGTAGACATACCGTTGACCTTATGAATGTTTTATTATGTCACCAATGAGCTTACATTCCAATTTGCTACAGATTTGATTATTTAGTGCATTTTTCTAGTTACCGAACCAAAATAACTTATGCTGTTTTTGCTCCCCATTCACGTTTCAAGTCTCCCTTCTATGGTTATTTTCGACAAGCCTTTAGGCCTCCAAGCTAGGGCCATGAACTCAAATTTTCAGCTACCCACCATTAGACGTGTCTATTATGCAAACATCATTAAGTGCCTCTTGTAGCTTGGAACTCAACACACTTCGGATGCTGAGGTTCAGTTGGATAATACAGGTTTACTAAGGAAGGGCCCTTTCCAAATGCTCCACACTAAGACTGCTTGGTTTGAGATCTGGGGAATTCGCAGGATACGATACCCTCCATTTCCCCCGAGAGGAGGCATCGGGGAAGTGTTAGAAGAAGCCACAATGTTTCCCTAGAGGTATATGCTTTCGTACTATCTTCTCTGTTGAAACCACTGTTTGCTGAAGCTAGATTTCTAACCTAATAAAATCTTTTGAAATCTAGTCCAAAGCCGTATATATCTTTCTTTGTTGACAATAACTCGAATTCTACAACTGACTGTCCATTTCCATAACGCTTTAACCCCGGAGCCCGGTCTTCCTTGCGGTTGTTGTTCTCGCTTCATATCAGAGCAGAATTGCCAACCAAAAACCATTGAATATCGCTACAGGTTGAGCAAAATTCCGCAACATTCCGCTATAAAAAAGATATACATTAAATTACCATAAAAATGGTTATAGCATACCTTTTCTATGACGTTCCAGATGACCAAGACGATGAATTAAGTGATTATAATGATGTGAAATTATTTGCAGTGTCTTCTGTAACTGGTTGTATCCATTTCGTAAAACATACCTTCTTCAACCACTTGTCCAGAAACAACTGTTTTCTCACGGTATTCCCTTTTTTCTTAGAGGTGGAATACCCTTTATCACTCATTAACCTATAATTAGTAACAATTAAAAGTATCGCACTATTTGATTTAATCGAATACTTTAGTCGGCAAGCTCAAAGTATGATATTGCAACTTGAAATGAAACCTGTGCCTGTGATGAGCGAGTGTTTCATCATGCTGCCCAGGGTATAGATTAGATTATCATAGCTTGCATAAACTTTTTGAAAAGTATCAACTATCTGTATATTGATAATTGAATATGTTTATAAATACTGTCAGGCCGGGCGCTTCATTAAATAAGTATTAACATAGTTATCAACTTATCTTTCACATGAGAGATTTCTTGAGCCTACTTCCCACAGCATAGTTGCCTAACATAGGGCATTGGCGTTCAAGATAAGTTGGATGTTTTTTTTTTAATTGACAAAAGTCGCTACATTTTCCCACCTTTTTGTTTTTCTCCGCTACTCGTAGCGGAATTCCGCTAGGTTGGCATCACTGTTTCAGAGTGTTCATCCCTCATCGTATCTATATACTCTGAGATGTGCTTCTCTCCGTTGACGGTAGCTATTTGTGGCTTTGACAAAACTATTTTAGATTTCTTTATTTGACGAATAAAGACTTTATTTTAATATGTAGACACCGGTTGGACTGCTCGCCTCGCAACAAAGGGACCTGGTTCAATTTCAGCGGATTGCAGTTGTTTTGTGAAAGTTTCATTAAACTGCGAAAACATAATGACTAATTGTTAATATTAAAATTAAAATATCGTAATCTACATTTTGGAATGAATTTATCACCATTTAATGTTAATGCATGTTTGAAACTTTCATCAAGTAAATACAGAATTCAAACTGAGCCCGCCTGAGTAGTGTGGAGGTAGTGTGCCTGCCTCGCATGCAAAAGGTCGTGAGCTCGTATATCGCTTAGGGTAAGTTACCCGGATAAGGTTTTTTTCGGGGTTTTCCCTTATCCTGAGAAGAAAAATATCGAGTAACTTTAAGCTCCATGTACCCCAAGATCATTTGAGCATCATTTCACCAATTTCATTCATCGTCCAATATGACCAACAAGGTTAAAGGATGTTAAGCTACATAAAAGATTCAAACAGAAGGTAAGGCAATAAAAATTAAACTACGGCTGGTAAAACAGTTCAAAGGATTTCTAAATATTGAGCATCTTAACTGAAATTAAAAGACTCCACTTAAACAACCTATGCTTGTAATAAATAAAACAAATCTCGAACCACCACTAAAAGTAAAACATATTAATTTTCTTTACTTGTTCAGACGGGTATCACCTTTTATCCAGCTGCTTGCTGCTTTTCTATAATAACAGATATTTATGCCTTTTTTTAGTTACTTCTCATTTATTTTTGCATTGAAAGTGAAATTCGCAAGGAACTATCTCCATTTAACATTACCATCCCTTATTATATAATCCTCACTATACAAAATCACCTAAAAGAAATTAATATTACAAAACTTATAATTAATAAAGATATTCAATCCAATAATAAGGTCATAACAATAGAAGAAGATCTAATTGCTCACGGTTTATGTTCTTCAGGTTTATTTTGTTTAGCTCTTCAAATATTGCTATTCAAGTATTTAAAAAAGCAACAAAATAAAATTATTTGTTAACTCACTTAAATTACACTCTTTCTGCAAAATTTTTAACTACTCTGTTTCTTGAAATGTTTGATATGTAAATATTTGAAGTAGGGTGGTGCTCTTTAGCAACTACAAGTTTATTTTTATAGAGAGTAGCTAGAATAAAATATATCGTTGAAGTACGAAAGTATTCTATAGAAAATACATTAAATCAAGATAAACTTGCTATGAAATACTTCTTGATATAATTGTAAGAGTTGTAGATAGTCCTATTTCACTAATATGTTGGTTAATTTAACCATAAATTTGTGTTTATTTTTATTTAAAAAAACAAATAAATCTATTTTTCTTACACTACAAGTATTTGAATTCAAAGAAAATTGTTTTTATTCAGTTTTCAATGTTATGTTATATATAGTTATGAATCTTCAGACGCTTTGAGTGTGTTTTTTGCACTTTGGAATTAGGCTAACTTGCAATTTGTACTTTCTCTGCCAAGTATATACCATGTACATGCATGATAAGTAGAGAAGGTATTGTATTTAAACACATTTAGATGTCACCAAATATACATGTTTTGTGCACACTGAAACAAAATAAAAAATAATTTTTGGAAAAAGTTTCACGCTCACGCGTGTGTTGTGTAGAAAACATAACTCAAAAGCTAAAATTTGTTTTGAGTGCCTAACTTGGTCATTAAGATAAGTACTTTTCTAGGATAGGTCAGCAATATTTTCAGGAAAACTCGCCCTCCCCAAACTTCCGGTTACACGAAACAATTTTGAAAATTTCGAATTTCTCAAGAATTATTCTAACGAATTCGTTTCAAATGCCAAGTATTAAGGATATTTATACAACAAAACGTATAGCTTGAATAGCCTCTGAAGACCTCTTCATTCTCGATGATCTTTGCATAACCGGTTTACCGTAAGATATAGACATCTTACTTCAAAACATATATCTTGGTAAGACACTCAATTTGTTATATTTGTGGAGTTAACCATTTCTGAGATATTTCTTGTTACTCTTTAAATTTGCAAATATTTTTATTTTTTCCCAAACGGGAATTTGTCATTCCTGTTCATTTCTTTACTCCTGGGCATTGCAAAGTGAACCGAGTTTCGTCCACACAGCAGCCAGCTTTTAAAATATTTGAATATCGTTTTATCCTTGGTCTATGGAACTAAGTTAAAAGAGCATTTTAGCTGTTTATCTTGATTAGTATAAAGTAGGTAGCAGAATAAGTTTTTATAGGAATATTATAACACAGAATAGGAGAGAAAGTCATGTGAATACAACACATATTTGTTTATCATACGTTCTCAGTTCTATAGAAATAGTTTTTGTTCGTTTTTTTGTTTTTTGTTTTTTTTTTTTTGTTTTTGAGACGAACAGCGCTAAACTTTGCCAACCTGCAATATCCATGCAGTAATTGCTATTAATTAGAAATATGTACAAGTGGAAAAATGTTTTAAAAGAACCTAATTCTCAATTAATACAAAATTATATTGTATTTTAATTTACATTATTTTAAAAGCAAGGGCAAAAAGTTTTAAAGTTCCATTTTGGAAGGCTCTCGAAAAATACGTCTGTCGTAAGCTCCCGAGTTGTGACGTCATCATTTAGTACTTTCTGTAGTTACGCTATAATGTACGAGTTCATTGTGGATATATATTGTTTGTTAGACCTAACATTTGAAATTTGTCAGTACACCATGGTATGTTGATCTGAGTTGTTAAGTTGCTGAGCGCAGATTTTAATTCGCCTACTGTTTATGCAGACACGTATGGTTTAGGCGTCGGAAAAGTTGGCTATAAATCAAGGCGTTCTCTATCAATATGAGAACCTTGAACGTCCTACCAAGTCTCTTTCACACTGTTTAATTTGGTTGATTCTCAAGGTCCGTGAAAGACGTGAAGGAAGATGTAAAAAAAAAAAAAAAAAAAAATGTTATTTGTGTGGAATGAATGAATATTGATAAGTTTATACAATAAGATTTATTATGTGTGATTATTTATTTTGTTTTATTTTACGCTGCGAGGCACGTTATTTGAACTATGTGTATGATGTGATTTCTAGGCAAATCTAACCCCTCACATTTTGAAACAAGGGACCTTTGTTGTATTAATGTCACAGATTGAGCAGATACTTTTATAGTGAAAATATTTATAAAAAAATTCCGGTCTTGGCTTTTTGCCCATTAAGGTCCCGCCGGGAAACAAAGTTTCCGTTATGACTGATAACTTTGGGTCTGTTTTCCGCTTAAGGATCAGCTGCCTGGTACTTCGACACATGCTGATAATAAGTTTTGTTCCACACGGAGACTTAAAAATATATATATATATATATATATATATATATATATATATATATATATATAAAAGACCAAATATAACATACAACTAAGATTCCTTGTAGCTAAAACTAAGAACATATTGGCAATAGTAATAGATTTCTTTAGCGAAAAACTAAACAGAAGAACCTCTTCCAATACATTTTAAACACCGACGTAAGAAAGGAATTAGACGTTATAGGTTTATTATTCTAATTTGTAAATACACGTTTCCTTGTCAGATGCTGCATTCTATTTTATCAAATTTGACTCTTCATACTAGCATCTGAGAACACACTATTTATTCTCTTTGGCTCCTCACTTCTTATAATTTTCTCTTTGCTAATGCTTAGAAATGGTCAATGTACTATTTCTAAACGAGTCCTTTAGACTATAGAACGGATTGATTTCCCAGAGATTGAGCCTTGTTAAATGAAGTTATTCCTTAATGATTTTCCCGGAACTTAATTACCTTCACTAACCTGACTTCGACTTAATTGTTTTCTCCAACGTAACTTGTCTTTGCTAATGACTCTTGCCTATGAACCATATTCTAACTTGTGCTGTTAACATTATATCTTACTAATTACTTACCTAAAACAGAATTTTAACTTACGCATTTTTACTGTACTTATTAATTGGAATATATTAAATTCCTTATTATTTATTTGTTTATAAAATAATTATTAGTTTAATACACCATAATTCCAGTATCACATGGTATTTTCATTTTCGATCTGTAACATCAACGTGGCAATGGCCTTTGTAAGGTGTGTTCTTTTCCTTAAATACACTTTTGCTTTAAAACACTGATAATAATGACGTCATTATTAAAATGATCATACTGTAGAAGTACAATTATTTTGTAATGGGGGCATACATTCTGTGCTAATTCAAATGGGAAGCTCTTCCTCTACTTTGGTTTAGTTGAAATCATTTGGTTTGACTCTCCTTACATTGTGTGAATAACGATCAATCCTGTAGAGAGCAGATAGGAATGTTATCACCTGTTTGTTATTCGTTAAATCTTCGAATAAGCGTAATTACTAGGAATAATAAGTTAAGGAAAAATCATAGTGCCCAAAGACGAGATCCAATACAATTTATGTTCACTATGGATAGCTATAAGCCCTAACATTTGAATCTTATTTATCCTTTTTTTTCCTTATTTGGAGTTTTTGGTTTAAAAGTCCTTTTTACCTATTTTTATGTAACGGATTTTTCGCTTTTTGCTTTCTTTCTGACTATTTTTTTCCTGTCTACGGTGCGTAGGCTCAAATCCAATTTACCTTATTTAACAAGCACTGCTAAGACTGGCTACAATAGATAACAGTTTTGAGGACCGTTTATATTGTATTCATGTGTTAGCACCAGCAGAGGGGTGCTTCCTGAAATATACATCTCCTACATCTTTAAATACCTCGTTATTTTCTACCAGCATCACGGCAATGAACTCGATAAAGAGTAGCAGTGGATAGGCTGTATTTACCGAATGTTTGAGTGCATTTTTACAGTTTGTAGAAGAAAAATGTCTAAGCGTAATAAAAATTAATTTTTACGTCTTGTATCTGAATTTGAAGCAGAGGAATTTTCTACTGAAGAATGTTGCAGTATTTAATTTAAATTAAATTATTAATAAATTTGGCGCACCATTTTATCTTTCTAGGTTATCTTTCTAAGTCCGTTTTGCAACGTTTTATGATTTTAAGGAAATTTATAAATCTTCAGTTCTAGCAATTACAATGGGAATGAGAAATTTGGGAGCTAAGCGAGATCAGGTTAAATTGCATCCTTAAAGGCTCCTAATGTGAATGATTTGTATTGACCAGAGTAACTACAACGTTAGCTTGTTCTACAGCTACAACAAGGAAGCACATGTCATGTCATACATGTGCTGTGTGTGACGTAACGCTAAGCCCTCTAAACCATTAGTAGAGACGGCAGTACTTCATAGTTTAACAGTATTGCATCACACAAGCAGTTGAACGGAATACCAGAAATCACATTGGAGAATGCTTAAGTTGGATGCATAAGCGAAATTTTGAAAATGCACAATATGTAAGATATATTGAAATTTAGATTAGTTAATATCCACAATGATAGCGATGCTTTGCTACGTAAGAAAATTTTAGCATATATGCTTATGTATATTGTAATGTTTTACTATCCAAATGCAAATAAAAATGAGCTCGCAATGCATTTTTAAAACTGTTTGCATAAAAATTCAAGTTTTTGCAGTAATTGAATTTCCAAATATTATCACGTTCCCTAACATTTATGTACAAGCAATGTACATTGTACCTATATAAGGTATTTTGTTCCACCCTCGATACCGGAAATATTACATGCTTATTGGGCCGCTTAATTAAAAAAGAAAAATTTTTTTTAGAAAAAGGTCAATGAGTATGTATATGTGGGTGGACAGTATGACTCAAAAATGAAAACTAGTTAAATGCCAAACTAGTGTTTAAGTTCACTATCTTCCATGGAAATAACCCAAAGATTCTCAGAAAAATCGCCTCACCCCAGTTACCCTTTACGTGGAACATTGTTCGAAAATTTTGTTCTGTAAAAAATAGCTCTAAAGATTTTTACAATAACAAATGTTTAAGATTTTTTCATGATAAAAAATGTACATGTAGCTTGAATTTTTTGGGAATAGCCTCAATCCTCTTCATGCAAGATGACTTTCTGTTAACTGGTAAAATAGAAAATACTGAGATAGAAAAATACTACTACACAACAAATTTAGATCTTGTTAAACACGCAATTTATAACTATCATATACATACTTTTTGTAGATCTAACCGTTTCCAAGATATAATTTGTTATTGCTTTCAATTTTAAATTAATTAAATTTGTTTTAATCAGGAAGTCCTTTTTTTCGTCTTTCTCTCTCTTTCTCTTTCGTTTTACTGCTGGTTTTGCATAGAGAATCGAATGTCAATTGTTTCAGATAGCGACCAGCTTTTAAAAGGTTTGACTATCTTTTAACCAAGTGCATCCCCTTGCTTCCCTTCTATTTAAAAGGAAGCAAATAATAAGGATTATGGTAATGCTTATCTGAATTGGCATGATGTAGATAAAAGAATAATCTTAAGTAAGAATAGTGGAAGAATAGTGTGTGGAAAATCTAGAGATTTGTGTGAATGAAACACATGATATTCTATTTTATATATTAATCCTCTCCAAAAGTCTCGATTTCAAAATGTTTTTATTTCTTAAAATTGGAATATTATTTTGGAAAACTATAAGATAATTTTGTTAATCGCTTTCTAAAGCATATAAAAATGTTGAAACAAATTAGTGAACAAGTAGAAAAGAAAGCAAAACTAAATTCATCATATGTAGCATTCTGAGTTTGTAAAAAGTGTTTGAATAAGATGTTTTTGAGAAAAGAAAGTTTAAATTTGGAACTACCTGAATTGAAGCATCCACCTGCACATTGAAAGCGTTAGTTAATTTTAAATTAGAGTGTGCCATGTAAAAAAAGAATAAATATTCTTAAACTTTAGAACTCATGTTATATTATTATGGTAAAAATATTTTTTTTAATTTATCACAATTTTTGGTCAAAATTTCGGGACACAGGTATAACTATGTTGAAATTTCAAAAACATACAATTTCAAGTCAAATTCTAATACAATCACGGTTTAATGATGGTATGTAGACCAAATATCATGCTTAGTTTAAATTTAATTCCAGATACATTATTTTGAATTAATTTTTGTTAATGTTTCCAACAATTGATGCACGCGAAGAATTTACATTTTTATAAAATGTCTTCTGTATTAATTGCACAGACTTTCTCTACCTAATGTTCAACGAACTATTCTTATAGATCTGTTCCTATTATAATTCTTCTATCTTATTTATTTAATTGTGATAAAGAATTGTGTAATACACATTTTCGTTAGGGCACATAAAAACAGAGATGCAGTAGCTTATGTGGAAATAAACTCTTTTATGAGCTGGTAGATATGTTTACCTTAGAAATTTCATGTTCTTAGAAGCTACACTAAAGCAATTAGTAACAAAAAATACAACTTACTAACTTAACTGTGCACACAATGCTGGAAAAGAGCATTTTTATAAAGCTTATGTCTCATAAACGGGTATCTTTTCGGTGTAATCTTACTTAGAGTTGCAACTCCACATTTTTTTACATCGAAGATTAGGATCTCTCCAATTTATTTACACTGTAGTTTAGTAGTTTATAATTCAGTTGTTCTGTTTTCCTTTCATTTTACGTATAGGTCCTATCTCATTCTTTCTTTTCAGCGTCTGTTTGTTTCTTTCCTTTTATTCTTTAAAGCTTAAATTTATGTTCAGCAAGTTAACAAAGGGTGCTTTTTATTCTGCAATATCACTGTGTTTAAATTCATATTATCAGATCCTTAAATTTAATGTTTTAAGTAATGTACTAATATTACAGCAACGCTTAATTACTTTTCGTCATTATAATAACATTTATGAAATTCCTGACCTGAAACTGAAATAATTTCATTCGAAAGATGTAATGTATGATCTCGAGTCAGTTTAAATATTAATTAAGGTACACTGGGATTGACATTTTGACTATATTAGGTCAACAATCGGGGCTTACTTTTTTATAGTAAATAGTTTTTGTAACCTTTGGGCATCTATAAAGATTCAACTTATAATGGTTCTCTCCTTGCGTCGGACTGCACAGCTATTTAAGAATCGTACAATATCTGTGTTTTTTATCATACTAGTCCATAAAATCGCATTTGTTTTCAAAAACACATTTTCACGTTTCATAAAGTCGGTTTTTTTTAAATACATCTAGAAGTTGCAAACATCTTCAGACGAATGTATTGTAATATTATAAACGTTGGATTGGTACGTGAAAGATATGTTGGAACCGAATGACAGGCGTGTGTTATGTAAAAAAGAGCAAAGGCCTACCGTGACAAAATAATCTATTTTGACCATAATTCAGTTTAAGAGTATTTAAAACATTGGTGTTAATAACACTTCTCTTACAGTTCTACGAATAGACTTCTTACAAAAAATTATTCTTCTTTCTACACCATGTTTTAACGAGCTCTATATATCTGTAGCAAATTTTTGTCTATCCCTCATGGTTTAACCGTTATGCAAAATTCTGCAAAAATGAACCAGATTAAAGTGCTCAGATGCTATTAAAATTTATCATTTTATTTGTGCTGTAAATAATTTTAATATAAGGTGTTTTATTTGAAAGCTTTAGAGCCATTTTGAGAAAAATAAAAATTTTAATTTTTTTTTCATGTAACGGGTAGGTTGGGGTGGAGAATTTCCTTGAAAATATTCGTGTCGTATCCTTGGAAGATAATGGACATAAATCCTCAGTTTAACGTTTAACGGTCCTTAGTTTTTGAGCTATACTGTCCGAAGACACACACACACACGCACGCGCGCGCACACACACGCACACATACGGAACTTTGTTTTTTGTGTTCAGAGGATCTCAAAACATATTTCCGGTGAATTTTCGGTATCAAATTTTGGGTGCAATACAATACCTTATATATATCCATACGTACGTATATCGTATACGATAAATTAACACTCCTAGAAATGAAATGCTCCATTTAATAAAATCTGCTAATAATGACTACTGACGGTTTTTACAGGCTTATCTGTTTTATTTCGTTTCCTTTTGATAGCATCTTATAACTTCTATGGTGATTTCGGGGACTTTATTTTTAGAACAATTACTGGTATTTTCTGTCTGAACTTTTTATTTTATTAGCATTAGTTTTTTAATAATATACTATCACACTATCAGGCACACTTTAAGTCTCACACATATACTTCTATTCTGTGTAGGGTATAGGGAATCTGTCCAAATTGTTTCAAAGAGTGTGTATTTTATTTTATTTATTTATTTTTGTGGGTTTTGAGTATGCTAAGAGATTTAAAATTGCAAAATCGGTTCAAACCTGTCGTGTGAGACGTCTTGCATCAGGATCGGAGCAATAAATTAATTGCATACATAATAGCATTAATAATTGTATTATAAAAGAAGACAAACGTATACAAAGCAAGACACATATATAGCTACTAGAACCTCTGTAGTGTGATGTCCCGGAAGAAGTAGGAATCGAGATTTTAAAAGACACCAACAATCGATAAAAATAGAAAGTTTTACGTTTGGTGAATTAGATAGAATAATATTCCTTTGTAACAGTAGTTTGCTTACAGAAAGATAGAAAAAGTCGCCATATATTATATTTTAAACTGTACATAGCCCTGTAAATCCTTTCTGCTGATACGTTTTTAATTTCATATTCTTTACGTTTCTAGCTTGTAAAAACCAATAAAAGAATGGAGATAACAAATACAAAAGATGTAATATAAAATATATAATAGTAATAATAATGATACTACTAATAATAAAATTGGTAGTAATTGAGGAACTGATTCATTTATGGTATTATTTTCTACCTAAAACATAACATTTATTATATCTTTGTATCGAAAAGCAATGTTCGGAGTAATTTGTGAATTCAACCACTGAGTGAGTAATGATGCGTGCATGATTGTGTCGTCATTTAATTGTAATGCACTTATCAATCAAACAAACGCAATTATTTGCTATTTCCTGGCTTTGTGTTAGAGAAAAAAATATAAAGTGTGCACGAAACTGCATGTATTGATGGGAACGAAATGATCATTTGTGGCTACACGTTGTTTGCACACGTATAAAGCATGACATTTCATTTGCTGAGCATTCATTGTTCCAAAGCTCTCAAAATATGTTTCTAAAACATTTCTCGTAATGATAATAATGTACAAGTGGTCCATTCCTAATACACCTACACTCATTTATATTTCGAAAAACAGTTCAACTTTAGTTAGTATTGTCTCAAACGTTGCTGTAAGGTCAATATTAGACCATACACAAATAGTAACTCCGAATACACAGGAGTAACATCAGCTTGGAATCATTAACAATAGAAATGACGACCAGTCATAACTAAAAACAACATTCTTGTAATTTTTTGAATTACAAATGACGCCAGAATTTGAGATTATAATTTTTTGAAACCTTCATTTTCAGATATAAATTCTAACACTTGGATTCGATCCCAAGCAGTAGCATATGAGACTTTTGATGGATAAAGCGGCGCTGGCACGGGTTTTCTTCGGACTCTTCGGTTTCCCCGTCATCGTATTCCACCGGTGCTCCATCTTCATTCCACGTATCACCAGTGTCATCGCCTGCGGTGCCACAAATTGTAGCGGGCGTAAAACACTGCACAAATAGCACTTAGGTTCTATACTTTTAGCTTACAACGGGAATGTGTGAATTTTCGAATTCCAGCGTTATGTTACCACGGTCGTGGTGTTTTACTTTCTCTACAGTTTGAGTGGGCTGCAAAAAACGTGCTGATATAATGAACCAAGTGTTAAGTTAATAAGGAATTAGCAACTCCCAAATTCACGACTCCACCTGATTCTACTAATAAACTTTTCTATTGGCAATGGTGGATGTGCACTAGTGTAGCGTCCAAGAAAATGTTACATTCATTCAGAAAACATAATTTAGTTTTATTATTTCTTCTTCATAGACTGGAAACTTACGATAAGAGTGTAGATGAATGTGAGTCGATATTGCGGCATATTATCTCAATACAATTTGAAAACTCCTTATGTTGTACCTAAAAATGTAATTAAATATACATTTTCTTAACGTCATAACATTGTCCACGTAGCTCATCAGGCAGAGCAGTGGCACGGATGCCGAAAATTGGTACTTTGTATCCCAATCATGCCTCTGATTTCTTTATTCTGATTTCTCCTTAGCATAAATACTTCCGAATTAAGATTATATTCAATTTTTATTTTATTTTATTAGAGTTTTGCAAGAAAATTAATATAAAGAAGGTTGCCAAAACTATTAAAGAAATACAAAATTGTGACTGTTGTAACGATCTTTCGTTTTACCTGGTTCATATTGTATAACTCATTTTCTTCCCATAACCTTCTTTCCAATAAAATAGTAATAATAAAAAGCAAGTCACCGCTTAAAAGGCATCATCCGATGACTCCTTACCCTCTCTCTTGTAAGGGAAGCCGATCTCTGCTTTTGCTTCTCGTTTCGTCAATCCAATAGGAGATGGACACGTCTGCAAATAAGCCACTATAGTAAAGTTCCTATGAACACTTTCGCCACTCACTTTGTTCGAACCAATAACAGATTAGCACAAGAGCTTCTGCCAACATTGCAAAAAGGAATCAAACGGAATCAAACAACGCAAACCGAACTTGATATTCAAGTCCATTTTCCAAGACTGTGTTACAAAGGTACTCAAGGTAACCCCCATCCCTAACGATCCTTAGAAACCTTTCCAAAATATTTGTTCTAAAATGGCTACAACGAATTTTATAATAAACATCATGTTTTAAACATAATTTTGTATAAATGAAATATACGTTTAACTTGAATTTTTTGAGAATGACCTTTAAAATTCACTTAATTCAAATGTATTGTTTTTATAACTTTTTGATGTTATTTTGTAATTTGTAAATGTAAAGCAATAACTACTACACAAAAATGTAGATATATTTTAAACACAAAGCTTATTTTAAATAATTTTAATGTCGTATGCCATTTCCAAGACGTTTTAATAATGGTTCAAGTTATCCAAATTTAGTTCTTATCTTCATTGTGTCCCAGGATTGCAAGCAATTTTGTTGAATTTTACTAACTGGTAAACCTTAAGAGAAAATCAAAACTTACTACACAAAAATGGAGATCACGATAAAATACACAATTTATGTCATATACATTTTTTTCGTGGAGTTGATCGTTTTTTAGGTATTCTTTTTTTTTTTTTTTATTTCAGTTTTAAAAAACTTATACTTTTTCCATACATGAATTTTTCAACTGTTGTCCATACAAACTAAGGAATTTCAGTCACATAGCAACCAGGTTTTGACTTCACTTTAAGCTATGATACTCCCTTATTTCGCTTCTACTTACAAGGAAGCAAGTAATAATACTATTTCTCAATTATCATGGCGATAAAGGTTAACAATAATTGCTGCAGAGATGATGAGAAAGTCATGTGAATGGATCACATCAGATTTTTTTGTTAAAATATGATTTATTCAGGGTAGATTTAAAGAAATATGCTATAAATATTTATTCAGCTCATTAGCTTTATTAATTATCCGGTTGGCCTTTAATAGTAAACACATATGCATCCAGGCAGGCATTTGTTTGTGCTTAAAATGATTTAAAGGGGTACCACGTACTACGTAAATTCCCAACATACCCCTCCTATCTGTGCTGTACTGTTTATGCAGTCCAGCACAACTGACGGTTTGTGTGTGTATTCCAGCCAATGTTTGGATTCAGCTGAGCTCATTAGCAGAGGCGCTGGAGAAGAGCGGCACCTACATCCTTTTTATTGATGAATCCAAGACCCAAACCGACTCTCCATGGCGGGGGAGGGTCAATAATTTATTATCTACGAGTTTGCAGTAGGGTGTTGTCAAAAGCCTCAAAGCCTCCTCGCAGTGTTTGGTTCTCTAAATAAACTATGGCAGCGCAGGAAGGAAGCGGTACAAATTGGCGGGGCTCCAGCGGCGAGTCAAAAGGTGGGTATTATCCGGGAAACGGAAAACAAAAGGCGGTAGCGAAGATCAAGTACCCGAGGCTATGATAAGACAGCAGCTAGTTTCTTTTCTCTGCTCATCTCGAGGAACAAAGGGGCAGAGACAATAGGACCACCTTGGCACTGAACCCAATTATCGAGCAGCAGAAAATGTACCCACCTTTAGATATTCATTCTGATAGATATACTTGCCATTTTGTTCAAGCATGAGGTCAGGACGACGACCAGAAATAATATCATCTTGATAAAGGGTATTTCTTTTTTCAAATCACACTTTCGCATAGTCAAGGATGTAACTACTAATATTCTATAGACCAATAGCCGAGTGGAAGGGCTCAGGAGTTTCATTCGCTGCCCGCATTCAGGAGGTCGGGTTCGTTTGCCGTGGCCGGTCTAACTGACCCATGTTCTTTTCGGGGTTTCTCCGGGTTTCCAAGCGACTTTCCTGTCCTTCTATGGGCACGGCACAACTGAGTCACCGCTACACGGCTAAATTCTCTCTCTGAGCCCGAAGGCCCCCCCTTCTTCTTCTTTAGCTGTTCCGGTGCGAGTGCTGTAGACCTTGAGCACAGGTGATAATTCTGACTTTACTAAAATATGGCGAGCCGAAAATGGAGCCCCTACTGGTTTGGGTTAGACCCGGAGAGACAGTCGTTCCCGAAACTCGTGAGAGACTTTTTGGGCAGTGTTTAACGACCGCTTTTACTACATAGGCGATGACACTGGTAATACATGGAAAGAAGATAGAACACCCATAGAATGCAATAACGGGGAATACCGGAGAAAACCCGCTATTACGCCGCTTTCTCAACCACAAATACCATATGTGGTTGTCTGGGATTGAAGCCCGGTCACCGTCGCAAGTTAAAAATGGGAAACATTTCAAATCACATTAAAATTATCAAAATAAACACAAAACATACCTTATCACAGCAGATGTTGGGCATTTCTGGTCAACAGTAACCTTGTATGGTTTAAGTTTTAAAAGTTTTGTTGCTTTCCATGCTGAAGCTTTCGAAAAGTCAGTTTCTTGTGCAAGACGACAACCAAAGAGATTTTCGAGGTGACCCTTCTAACCTACCTCAGATTTCGTCTAATTTGTGCTGCATAAGCATACGCCTGCTTACCTTTCTTTTCCCATCACAAATTGACCCCGCCTCCCTGAATTTATTTACAAATAAACGAACTTCTCTCTACTTAAAACACGCACGTCAGGAAATTTAGTTTCAACCCTACAAGATGATGTAAGCACATGGTTATCGTACTTAAACACTCTTTGTGGTACTGTATACTGCGTTTTGAAATAACCTCAAGCAAAAGTAAACACGTCTAAACATTACAAATGTTATTCACGTGTGAACTGGACTAGAACAGAAGTAAGACTGACGCACGTTTAACGACAGAACGGATGTAGAACGTGCACACAGGGAAATGCAGTGAAGGTACACGGGCCATTTCTCGGCGGCCAAGTTTTGCAACAACCGTACTGTAGTTGTCTTTTACCGGTAATATATTCGCAACTTAATAAATAAACATTTATCAACCTACACTTTGTATAGGTGACCACGAAAGTGTCTTAGGTGCACAGTCAGTCCTGTTACTATCACGTAATTTGCATCGATATCACACACGTCATAATATGTCAAATTATTACCAACCCTCCTTAGCAGAAAAAACATTCCGGAATACACAGAATACACGGAACAGTTTTGAACATGTTTTAACAAAGGGCTGACGGTTGGAAATATTGACCTTCAAATAACAAAAGACGTCTCCGAATGTCCTTGAAAAATACCGTTTGAAAGGAGAAACTTCCTCTTTCCAGTGGTATAAAGGACTTCCTCATAAGGTGTTTCAAAATACAGTCTACAGTCTCTCAAACACTGAGTCGATTAGATCGATACTGGCAGTCTTTGCACAAGATAGTACAGTCAACGACATCGACGGATGGCAATTTTATACCTAAACCATTTAAAGGTATTGGCGGAAAGGGAGTTATGTTCAGTGTCCTCCAAGAATGCGACCCGAAGAAAAATTCAGTAAAATTCCCAAACCCAATTACTCTTTACATGGAACATGTTTAAAACATTTTTAAGACAAACAAAACGTTCTCTTGGAATATGCTGTGGAGAACCCTTGGTTCCGAATGAACTTTGCTGAATTTTGCACAACTGTTAAACCGTAAGAGATAGACAAAATCTTAATACGCAAAAAATATAGATCTTTCATCTTCTTTTCGTCTATCTTTTGTTTACTCCTGACATTTCAGGAGTTTCACATTGCGACTGGCCTTTAAGGGATATGGCTATTGCTTTAGCCGATCTATTTCCCCTCTGTTTACAAAGTAACAACTAATAATGTCAATTCTGCTAACGTGTATCTCGATCAGCATGAAGTAGATAAAAGAATTATCTTAAAAGAAAAGCGTTTTTTTGTGGATTAGTTAGAGAAAGTCATGTGACACATACTATTTTTTTCATTAGTTATTTAATTGAGGTATGGCTTTTTGTAAATCGCTGGGTCAGAGCACCACTTGTATGTTCTAGGCGCCCAATATGTCTGAAGTGACCTCAGGAGGGTAAGGATGAGAGGGAAAAATCTGAAGGACGAATAGATCTGGGTGCAAGCATAGACGGGGTCCCTAGCGTTTCCAGATTGAACACATGCGACGCCGCATGAACCCAACTAACAAGCTCTGGGCCTCCGGGTGTACAACGAAAGGGCGTCCTTTCGAAAGCACCGAAGATAGCATGCACCTGTTACGATGCTATGAAGAAAGTTTCACATTGTGCAGCTACAACCTGCCAAAACCCGTCGCCTGATCTGTGAAAAGTGAAACAAATTACAAGGATGATATGAGTAGTTATAGGAAATCATGGACAGGAAGTCGCGGTAGATGATGAAGTCTGCATTCCATGCCAACCCTTAAACATTTTATGTGTTACACCCACATGACTTTCTTTACATTGTTGTGAGCAATTGTTAAACAGCTTATTCTTTTATCTATTTTATGATAATGGAGATAAATATTAGCAGAAATTGTCTTATTTGCTTGCTTCCTTCCTTGTAAGTAGCAGGTAAGTAACGGAATACATAGGTTAAAACGATACTCAAATCTTTTAAAAGCTGGTTGCAATGTGGTTGAAATCCGTTTCTATGCATGGCCGGAAGTTTACAAATTTCCATGTGACAAAATGTTTAAGTATTTTAAATCCGAAACAATTAACAAGGAATGTCTCAAAAATGGTCAACTCTATGAAAAAATCGTATATGACATAGATTTAATTGTTTATTCGCACAAGTCGTGTGTAGGACAAGAGTTGTGTAGGTAGAGTCAGACTGAAAAATCCAATGTCATCACTTACTCTTACGATTTACCTGTTACATAATATCCAGCAAAATTCATCCAGAATAAAGAGATCTTCTAGAGGATATTCCCATAAAATTCAAGATATACATTTTATTTGTCCTGGTAATAGTTTCACCATATGGTATTTTAATCAAAATCGTTATTGGAGTTTTGAGGAAATCAACATTTTTTAATTTTTTTCCATGTAAAGGGTAGAATGGGGTGGGGGAATTCGTCTGAAATCTTTGCGTCGCATCCCTGGAGGATACTAAACTTAAATATCAAGTTTGGTATTTTACCAACTTTTCGTTTTTGAGCTTTCTTGATCACGGATACATACAGACCTTTTTCTAAAAATGCTTTTTTGGATGTAGGAGACCCTAAAACGTATATTTCCGATGAAATCTGGGTATCGAATTTTTGGGTGGAATACAATACCTTCTCTGTACTCTATGTACATTGTACGTGTAGAGAAAGTAATAATGGGTAAGTGGATACCGGGACATTCTGAATACGATTCGTACGCGTTATTGTGGCGTTCGGTATTGTATACCGGAATGCAAGATATAATATTTTCCGAAGACAGCTGAAGTATAATGTCTTGCACACATTTACCTCTGGCCTCCTTTAAAGAAATACCAGATATCAAATTTGTCCCTATTTTTGTGTGTGTGCGTGTGTGTGTGTGTGTGGCGCGCGCGTCCGCTAAAGAGAGTTGCGTTAAAAGAGTTGCAGAACTCAACGGGGCCATTTCAAGTGCATCTAAAAACTGTAAAAAATGAAAAAAGTTATATATTTTCATAATAATATAAATTGTAAAATTTAAGAAAATATGTCGTGTTCTCCACTAGGTGAATACATAACTACCAATTAACTAAAGCTATATACGGCATTCACATGACACTCTCAACTTCACGCTTTATTGTCTCCCCAAATTTTTCGAAGACTTTTCCATAATTAGAATGTTTTACACAATTCAATATTTCCCTAATTTGTTTCACAGCTTTTATACTGCCTCTCTAATATACATAAAGGTTTTTGAGAGTATAAAAGTACTAATTTATTTACACATTAAGGCTAATAATTTAAAGAAACATAATATGGCAGATATATTTATAAATTAATTTAAATAAAAATTGGGCTTTTGATATGTGAATATTCTTAAAAATATGATGTGTTACATTCACATGACTTTCTCTATATCTCTGTAACAAATTATTTTTAAAAAGCTTATGCTTGTATTTACTTCCTGCTAATCGAGAAAAAAATGAGCAGAAAAAGACTTATTACTTGCTTCCTTGTAAGTAGAAGCGAAATAAGGAAGTAGCATAAGTTAAAGTGATAGTCAAAGGCTGGTTGCTATTTGACTGAAGTTCCTTTGTTTGTATGGACACGAGTTCACAAAATCCTGTATGAGAAAAGCGTAAGTATTTTATAGCTGTAACCAAAAACAAGGAATATCTCAAAAACAATCACATCCACGAAAAAAATGTCTATAACAGAAATTGTGTGTTTTAAAGTGCTCCACATTTGTTGTGTGGTAAGTTTTTGTCCATCTCTTACGGTTTAGCAGTAATGCAAAATTCCGTAAAATTGACCCTGAATAAAGTAGTCTTCAAAGGCTATTCCCAGAAAATTCAAAATATACATTTTATTTGTCAGGTTAATATCTTTAATATACGATATTTTAATCAAAATCGTTAGAGCCAATTTTAGAAAACCAAAATTTTCGAAAAGGTTCTATGTAAAGGGTAGTTTTGGGTGGAAGGATTTTTCTCAAAATCTTCGTGTCGCATCCCTGGGAGATACTAAACCTAAATACTAAGTTTGGTATTTTACCGATTTTTCGTTTTCGAGTTATCGTGTTCAGAGACACTCGGACACACTGACACACGGACACATACACACACACATACAGACCTTTTACTGAAAATACTTTTTTTTTGGATACAGGGGGCCCTAAAACATATATTTCCGGTAAAATCTCGGTATCAAATTTTTTGGTGGAGTGCAATACCTTCTCTATACACTATGTACAGAGTACGTATAGAGAAAGTAAAGATCCAATACGTGGCTCATTTTTACCAAAATAATAGCTTTAGACAATACAACAGTATTTAAATAACCATGCAAGCTGGAATTTTCTTTTATAGCAGAAATATTTCTATTGTTATGCTTAATAACTGTTGTAAATTTCAATATCTTGCATATTGCGCTTTTTCCAAAATTCACAGATACATCACCTTAAAATCTTACAGTGAAGAACTAACCGGAGCGACACTCGTTTTATCCCTTTCTTCAAGCGCGACCTGCTCACCGACTCCGCAGATAAGCAAAAGGGAATATTGAGTAAATAAAGACAAAGGCATATACTTTTAATGAGTGAAACAAATATAAGACTATAATACAAATTATTTAATTAATGGAAGTTTATGAATTTAGAATTTGTTATTGATTTAAGGATGTTAAAATTTAATTCGTGTTTTTTTTTTTAATTTGTAAATTTTCGTAGTATTTAATTTATGTATTAAAATGTTAAATATAATTTAAAGATGTTAAACAGCTGGTTTCTGTCTTTAAATGCATTACGAGGGGACTAGGTATTTAAAATAATTCACTTATATTGAATTTTATTAGGTATTTTACTATTTTGACAAAAGTAACTAACAGATTTAGAATCTATAAATATTATTAATAATCATAAGTAGTAAAATGGTGAGAGAATTATTAATAATTTAGCCTAAAATACGATTTACAAATACCGTTGCTTTACTGTTTGTATGAATTTTCGTAAAAATAATTGTTAACTTGCCGGATTTTGAAAATCTTAGACGAAAACAAACAAATCCACCACTGAACATCCAAAAAAGCTTCTGTTTTCAATTATGAACGTCATCTGAGGAGATTGCTTTACGCTGTCTAGACGCAAAACGTCAGCTAGTAATGAAACAACTGGGATTTGAGCTCTAAGTTGTTGGCAGCCTTCAACTTTCAGCCAGAAATAAAATTTCATCCTCCAGTTACAAGGTAGGAGAAGAGCTAAAGCTTAGTTTTGAGGGTGCGCGTTTCAAATAGCTGGTGACAGAAAATGTCACCGATAATTGTGGATGCAGTGTGACTTCATACCTTTCAGGATGAATTTATGATAACGTTAGATGACAACGCTATATCCAATAAATAATAAATGCCTTCATACACAATACGAGAGCGGTATAGAATTATTAAACCTTGCATTTCCCAGTATAACGTATGCCATTCAGAATTTATATCCTTGATGTGTATTTTATGTAAGAAAAGATAGCTGCAGCGAGAAACCATATTATGCCTAATGCTTTCCTGAAAATAAAAAATGATGACATGATTTTCTCGATCTGTTCTGCAACAAGCTATTCTTACAAAAGCCAATTCTTCTCTCTACTTCATACTAATCCGGATAATAATTTACAGAAATTACCTTATCACTTACTTCTTTGTAGATACAAGTGAAATAAGAGGGTATTATAAAATTAGGGAAAGCGGTTTATACATTAGTTAATTTATTTGTTGTAGAGGTCCTTTATAACATTAGTGATTTAACTACTGAAATTAGAGTTAAGAATACATATGATGCAATTAAAATTATAATAATTATGAATATTAGTCCAATTAAGCCTTACTCGCTATGTGTTGATTTAAAATAATTCGATCCCAATGGAGGCTAGGATAAAAAAATAAATAATTAAAAAGATGATCATTCCCATTTTAGTTTACCAATTGTGCAAAATTCATTCGCAATAAAGAAGACTTAAGAGGCTATTCTAAAAATCAAGACATACATTTCATTTGTTACGAAAATATATTAATCATTCGGAATTAATTGAGAGAATAACGCTTTTCGAAAAATATTCCATGTAAAGAGTAGTTTGAGGTCGGGGATTTTCTTGAATATCTTTGAGTCGCATCCTTGGTAGATGCTGACGTACTTTGCGTTTTGAGTTTTGCTGTTCACAAATACACATATGGAACTTTTTAAACACTTTTGGGGGAGACTACGAGATTTGAATTCGGATGGTAATGTGTACATGACACAAAAAGAGGAAAAAATGATTATTTATTCATAACGTTTAAGAATAGTTTGATTACATAGTGGTCCTCGATAATTGTATTTCAGAAAGTAATCAGAGATAAGAATGTAAATTATAATCTGAATGCTTGTTATAAAGATAGAAAGTTAATCAATAGGAAGGCTAAAATCCAAAATATCTAACCGTTCTTGGTGTAGAGGATCTAGACCACATAAGCCCTCTGAATATTAACCTGGTTTTTACTCTCACTATAAGAATCTGTGTGAAGCCACCAGCCTCGGTAGCCAAGAGATTGCGTTGTAACGGTTACATTGTTGTAACTGTTACTTATATATATTTTATTAAACATACCATATACATAAGTAAAATAAATTAAGAGCTGAGCATCAGAAAATAAAGAAAACTTAGACATATGACATCTAATTCAAAATCTTCTCGGGCTTTGAATTAACACGTCGCCAGGAAAGCTTCAGTTCTTATATAACATCTAATTAAAAATATACAAATTGCTTCAAGGAATAAAATAAAATACTATAGATATAGGATGATTAAAATAGTGGGGATTATACCTGATAATATGAGATGCATTACTTAACCAATGTATTAAGTATTGGTGCAGAAATTAAGGTTTGGCTGGTACTCTCGGAGTTGGCTGGGCTGCTTGACGTCTCTGGAGCTCCGCCCCTCCTCGTTCTGTATCCTCGGTGTAATAGCTGTGCTGTAAGTGTGTTTGACAGATTTGAATTTGCCGCTAAGTCTTTTGACATTGGCCACACCTACAATTGGTAGAACTTGAGATTTCGTTACGCTCCAGGCCAATTGTTGAGCCAATTTTAACTTTTATTCGCTGTTCTAGAGTTCGATAATTTGTTGTTGCCCTAGTTTAACACAGGAAAATACAAGCTACATCGTCGGTAAGTAAATACACTTAACCCCCATGCTTGGTTAATAAGATCTTACAGGTTGAAGTGAAATTAGAAGGAATTTTGTAGGTTTAACAACGTTAAAACTTTCGTTCTTGGAAAATATCTTAATATCATAGCGTACAAAACACGTAATTTTAACTACTTTTATTTACAAAAGCTGTGCTTTGTATTTATGTTATCGTAAATACTTACATGAATGATTTATGATAAAGCTTGCAAGTGATTATATGTACAATTATCAAAATATTAACCTTGATCTTCGAGATTAGCCTTTAGCGTCTTTTTGCTACGCCTCCTCTTCACAGATGCTATATACCGAAACTCTATACAATTTTCAATCATCCCATAAGGTTGAAAGCATTGTTTTTAAGCATTATAATCTGCACGTCACCTTGGCAAAGACAGATTTCCTTTCCCTCCATTTTCGTGAAACACATTTACAATATGCATGTATATATGCTCATAATAACTACAATTAATGAATTTAACACTAATGTTTAGTTATTTTATGTATAATAATTACAAGTTATATTTATTGCATATTTTTTACTTTCTCTACACATACAATATATGTACATAGTGTATAGGGAAGGTATTGTAATGCACCCAAAAATTCGATACCGAGTTTTCACCAGAAATACATGTTTTGGGTCCCCCTGAATCCAAAAAAGGCATTTTTAGAAAAAAATATCCGTGTGTGTGTCTGTGAGTATGTGCGTGTGCGTGTGCGTGCGTGTCTGTGGGCAGCGCAGCTCAAAAACGAAAAGACCGTTAAAAACCAAACTTGGTATTTAGGTTTGGTATCTTCCAAGGATGCGATATGAGGATTTTCAAGAACTACCCTTTACATGGAACTTTTTCCAAAATTTTGATTTTCTCAAGAATGGCTCTAACGATTTTGATTGAAATGCCATATATTAGAGACATTTACACGACAAATAAAGTGTATATCTTGAATTTTCTGGGAATAGCCTCTGAAGACTACTTTATCCTGAATGAATTTTACGGAATTTTGCATAACTGCTAAACCGTAAGAGATGGACAAAAACTTACCACACAGAAAATGTAGAGCACATTAAAACACACAGTTTATGTCATATACATTTTTTTCATGGAGTTGATCTTATTTAAGATATTTCTTGTTTTTGTTTCTGCTTTAAAACGTTTATACCTTTCTCATACAAGAATTTGTAAACTTCTGTCCATACAAACAAAGGAACTTCAATCACATAGCAACCAGCTTCTGACTGTCATTTTAACCTATGGTACTCCCTTATTTTGCCTCTTTTTCTGTCATGTTACTTTCGTTAACACGCCATTTTAAGGAGTTCTCGTACGTACCGCTAGGCGATGACTCACGTGTTCATTTCTTTATATACATTTCCAATAATATTTTACGTTTTTTAGTATGCCTTGGGACAGTATAGTTTTACTTTGAGTTGCCTAGAATGCTTCTAGTATTATCAATTGGAACATAAACCATGATAAATTATTAAAACAAAAGTGATATAAAATGCTGAAATATTTAATGTTATTAAATTTTTTATTTGATTATATAGAGTTAGCTCGTTTGCATAGTGGGATAATGATAATGTTCTTTCATTGCACTCGATATGTGGATTGTGCCGCAGGATGAGGTATCTGTCGTTGGTGAAGTTGTGGTATATCTTGTTTAGGCATATTCGGTTATGCAGTCCGTGGGGTGCTACTGTCGAGTATACAGGTGGGAGGTGAATAAATGCAATTAGTTTAATATTTACTAGAGAACATGTATAACACATAAATGTATCTCATTTTGGCCGCTTACGAATAGCATCATCTTAATCGAAGCACAAATTTTAGGGTCTAATGTGTTTAGAACGGCACTGCATTATGCCTCTCTTGTGTTTACATGTATCGCGTAACGACCAGCTCCTGTGTTAAGCGCAACTCTCTCATCTGCTACACGATTCACATGGCTCTCAGTCGGGAAACGAGGGACTGGCTCAGTCGCAAACTTTCTTTTGCACAATGAATGACTTAATATTTCCTAATTCAACAGATGTAAACTTAAGTTACGCGCTACATGGGAATCTGCCAATGCTGCGAGGGACTATATCATTGACGATTTTTAAATTGACAGCTTCCTAAAAACGAACGTTAGCTGCAAAGTATCAAGGGATCTGTAACACAGGCTTTTTAAAGGTTGAGGTTTAATTTTAATTCCTCACTTAGCAATGAGGTTGATTTTTGGAGAACAAATGTTTACATATTAGTTTCAGTTATGTATTTTATTAATAAAATCAAATTTAAATAAAGCACAACAATTCCATTGTGTTCAATAATTTTAAGTTGAACTCTGAATAGATTATGAATTCTAATCACCTACGAATATAATATGAAAACAAAAACATATGGT
Source organism: Hymenopus coronatus (assembly GCA_030762935.1). Taxonomy (NCBI): domain Eukaryota; kingdom Metazoa; phylum Arthropoda; class Insecta; order Mantodea; family Hymenopodidae; genus Hymenopus; species Hymenopus coronatus. Next base: position 43,952,022 of record CM060887.1, read on the forward strand.
CACATAAGGTGCTGAAAATACCTTACTTTATGTCTTTTGGTTTTTCTCAGCTGTCCCCAAATATCTGGTACTCTGTTATGTTGATATCAGGCTATAAGTTGATATTATGTCTTCTTTAAAGTATGTTGTGTCTGTTGAAATAGATATTATTTTTTCAAAATCTTCTCGGGCTTCTAACCAGGTAAAAACTTGGCTTGACACCAAGAAGATTTTGAATTAATACGTCGCCAGAAAAGTTTCAGTTCTTATTTTAGATGTAATTTTATTACTTTTACTAAATTGCTGACCATAATCTATAATTATTACATTTAACAGAATTACATTTTGTTCAGGGTGTGTTTTGATCTTCGGGGCATGTATTTTATGTGTATTTTGAGATAAAGTATTTGAACGGAACACATATTTTTGCTTTCTCTACATAGTAATGGTACATAGGTACAGAAGATTTTGCTCTAGACTTAAAAATTCCATAGCGAGATTTTACCAGAAGTACACGTTTTAGGGTCTGCTGTATCAAAATCAAAAGAAAAACAAAAATAGCATTTTTAGAAACATTTCGGTGTGTATGTCCATGTATCTGTAAATATAATAACTCAAAACGAAAAGTCAGTAAAATACAAAACTTGGTATTTAAGTTTAGTATCTTCAAGAATGCGACACAAAAATGTTGCGCAAAATCCCTCTCCAAACTACCTTTACATAGAAAAGAGTTTGAACATTTTGATTTCTCAAAATTGGCTATAACAATTTTAATTAAAGTACTATATGTTCAAGATATTTACATGTGAAATAATATGTATATCTTGAATTTTCTGGAAATAGCCTCTGAAGACCTCTTTATTCTGGATGAATTTTTTTGAATTTTCTACAACTTGTAAACCGTAAGAGATAAACAAAAACTTGTTACACAATACATGTAGATTTGATAAGCCCACAATTTATGCCATATACATTTTTTCGTGAAGCCGACGATTTCCAGATAAATCTTATTATTGATTTCAGGTTTAAAATACTTAACACTTTTCTCATACGGGAATTTGTGAACTACTGGACATGCAAAGGAACGTATTCCAACCACATAGTAACCAGCTTTTAAAATGTTTGAATATCGTTTTAGTATATTCCCTTATTTTCCTCCTACTCACAAGGAAGCAAGTAATAATACAATTTCTGCTAATGTTTACCTCAGCATGAATTAGAAAAATAGGCTTTTTAAGAATAACTTCTTAGATGTAGAGAAATTCATGTGAATGGCTCACATCAGATTTTTTTATTTCAGTAATTATGTTTATTTCTCGGTAACTGTCTGATGTTTTTGTCTCTTCCTTTAAGGAGATATGCCATTGATCAAGTTTAGGCATAGCATGTATTCAGAGTAGTCTGAAAATGTATTGAGAAAGTTTGATCTTGCATATTTAAATACTTCATTATTAGATTCATCCGAACCGTGTGTTTCTGTTCTTTGGGATACTCATCAATTATTCTACTTTTAATTGGTCAGTTTTAATGTCACTAGTGGCTTTGTCTGTTAACTACATTTACAGTGTTTCTTCAGGAAAACAGAAGAACATTGTAGGACCTATCGCTGAAACGATTAACTAAACCCTAAATGTTATTAAAACTTTAAAATATTTACCATTAATGTTTGAATAGAAATAACGCTATAATATTTTACAAGCATATTATTTGAATATTAAATTCTTGCAGCTCAAAATCTATCAATAATCCATTCCAATGCATTAGAGTGTTAATGAACAACAAGAGAGAATAAACACGCGGAAATTAATTAATTGAGAAATTATTTCGCATGTGTGCGTATTAATCATGCAAACACCATTTATGAGGAAAGAATATTTCATGAGTAAACGTTTACGGAAGCATAGGAGCGGGAAAGTCAATTATTTTAGTTGCTACATAAACGATACGTGATTCAACATGGGTTTACAACTCGGCACTAAACTGCCATAGAGAACAGGTAATGCAGCACAGATATTGTATTGGGCCGGAATTGGGGACGAAGCCTACATATGGCAGTGAGGCCATACTTATGGAAATGTTAAAATCAGGATATACAATGAATACATTAACAGAATACTGACGCCTCATAGCGTAGAGTATTTAAGCTGACCTAAAGGAATGCTGACTGTTCACGCAGCCAGATCTCCTCAACACTCTCTAATTTATATCTAAGAATCAAGATAAGAGCACTCGCCTCTCACCAAGGCCGCTCGGGTTTGAACCCAAGAGAGCGTCTTATATATTACATTGAATATACAAATACATAAGATCCTATTTCACCCGAAGGGGTATTAGTGTTATAGTTAAAATTAGAACTCGGTCTGGGGTCACGAAATTGCCGGATTGAGATTCGATACACACAGAGTATAATTATGACATGAAGGAGCAGGGGGTCTTTTCAGTCAGTTTCGAAACGTATTGCATACATAGCATTGCTTACTACCTGGTCTCGTTCAATTGCTGCTAGTTGATAAACCAGTGAACCTGAACCAAAACTATAAAAAATACGAATGTGTAGGTTTTTCGACACTGAACAAACTTTTGGATGATTCAAATATATTTTGAATGACAGGAAGGAGAGCCTTTTCTTTCGATACGGTAAAATTTGATTGATATAGTATGTCCATTGACTTTTCAAAGCTCTGCACATTATTATTCTGAACTTTTGCATCAAGTCTTATACTTTTATTTGTTTTTATTTACTAATCATATTATGAGTGAATTGTTTTATTGTGATACATTATGAACAATTCCTTTATGTAGAGTAAGAGCGGCCAGGCTTGGCAATACCATGCGCCGCTGCTTGCATGAGCAAAGGTCAGAGTAGAGTGCAACCCATTACTACAAAATAGCTATTATAGCATAACACAGAACCACGTCGGTAACAAAGAAGGTGTTGGAATAGCATCTTTGTTCTGCTCAAATGTGGGCAAAGTTAATTTGCTTTACAACGATATTAAGGTTTCTAGCAGTGTACTTTTTCATGTACTTATTGATGGGAGTTCTAGTAAAAAAGCTGTCAAACGTCTAGTTACAGAACAGCTTCACAGAAATATATTAGTGATTGCAAATTAGTTCAAAGAGATACACTCAACTAGCACACTGTTACAGTCCAGAGGTATGGACCTGAACTTAAATTGTGCGGCATGTGGAAGAACTGTCAAGACGATTTAGCAAACTAAGCTTCCTTCCTGAAATAAAGATGAAAATGAAAAGTATAATTGAAAACAATGTAGAGTTCACTGCACTTTTAGACCACAACAAATGCTATTTGCTTGGTGATGCTGATATGGAACTGATAACATATTTCAAATACGTCCCGATCACGTCATGCGATTAGAATGAACTTTTTAGCATTACAAATCTTGTTTGTTAGAACATAGAATGAGTTTTTCATTTGAAAGGCTTCAGAAGTACATTTTAGTAATACGGTTGCAGTTGAGTAAAGACTTAGTTTAATTCTTGCTTTGGTTTTTACCTAGTAAGAGTCTTAAGATATTTAAGAAATTAATTTTATTATTTGGATATTATTTTAATTTGATCAATAAATACTACAATCCGTGTTATAATTGCTTGCGTGTTTTATAATGTACATATGTAAAGAAGGAAATCAGTCTCAGATATAGCCTGTACAATTTGTATGTTTTACATAATTAATGATCTAAATAACGAATGCCTCATAAGTCATTTTTGTTCTCTGGAAACAGTACTTGACAACAGGTTTGTTTACCTCTCCACTGTGCATTCTTATGTATGATTGTTTTGATACGGCGAGATGGGCAATAATAACCTATATGGCGGAACGGCGAACGGTATAAACTTCCCATCTCTGCTTATGAATTAGAACGATGCATGTAATATCAATGTACATAATGAGCTACTTTTGGGATAGATTATACTTTAACGTGTGTATGTTTACGCTACAAACCCCACTCCGCTATCCTCTCTTTATACCGCTGACTGCTCTGTGTTCGTATCTGCGTACGTTTCGGAACCTAAAACAAATTTTAGTTATAGTAAAAATTAATTTGTAACATTATTAAGTTTATATTAACCATAGGCTGATTGCAGGTCATGCTGTTGAATGAAACTATATAAATGTATTATAAAAAGAATAATATGACGTTTTATAAATAGAGCATCAAATCTTTTTGGATTTCCTATGACAACACTTTTTTCTAATCATTTCATACAGCTGTTTATAAAATTTAATATTACAACATTTTATGTGTGAATTGAAGATTTTTTGTTCGTAGTCTGTGCAGTGAAACAGATGATGTTCAACAGTTTGCGGTTTTCTGTCTTTATATTTTTATTCTTTCAAAATTAAAACAAAATGTACCATTTTATGACAAAAATTAAGTGTATATTAAGTCTGGTGTAGTATTTTTAAAATGTAGGTGACATTCAACTGTTGGAAAGATTTCTCTTGTGGTGGTTCCTTTAGAGCTGAACAGCCACTGCTCTTTCAATAAGTTCTAATATAGTCCTTCAGTTTATTCCTAGCGAGGATACTGGATATTCATTATAGCTAACATTAAATTAAAGGTATCAGCATTTTTCGAACTTATTTGGAATTTGTGGTAAACGAAACGGCGTCTGAGCGTTTTTCTCCGGTTTCCCCAGCCATTCACGCCACAAATTGCACCATTTTATTATTTTTTTAAATACTGTTCCGGAGGCTTGTCAAGATTCCGGCGCTGTATTCCGTTTTCCTCTTCTTTTTTCAGTTTCCTACATTTTCTTAGTTGACCTATTAATGTTTAACGTTTTTCTTTACTAGTACATACACATTCAGAAACACAGAAACAAGGCGGGACTCGAACCCACGATCCTGTGCGCCACGAAGCACCAAAGCGAGGCACTTTAGTGACCGTGGCCAACGGAACCGGCAATAGCATCACTATCTTATATTCATGCCGATTCCCGTTTCAGGTTCTTCACTCTCTGATATCATGTTTGTCGGATCCTCTCAAGGCATCTCTCTGGCATACGTGTAAGCTCTGGGAGGTAGAAGTTCCATATTTGAGGAGCGTAAGTTACCTAAGCACATAAGCATAGTAGGAAACTTGACTATCAGCTAGATACTAAGGTACTGGCAGATTGGGCCATAGGTTCATAGACTAAAAGCAAAGAGGCCAAGATATAGGCAGAAGCGTTACCGGAGGGTTCTTCGCTACCTCTACTCACATCTCTTCGAGCAGTCATGCCGTCTAGGGTATACTCCTTCCCCCCTTTCGATTTGGGTCCCTGTGTAGCACGCCGTAATGTTCGGGATATTAAAATATAACAGCAGCTTCTACTTTTAATGTAAAACGTCATCAATTGTAAACTTCATCAATCTTAACAACTGCGACAATAAATTCATGATGTGTTCCATTGACATCACTTTCTCTAAATCTCTGCTACAAATTAGTGTTAAACAGCTTATGTTTCTATTCACTTCATGCTAATCAAGAAACAATTAGCGGAAATGGTCTTATTACTTGTTTCCTTGTAATACAAACGAAATAAGGGAGTACCATGGGTTAAAGTGACAGTCAAAATCTGGTTGTCATGTGACTGAAGTTCCTTTGTTTATATGGACAGGAGTTGATATATTCCTGTATGAGAAAAGTGTAAGTTTTTCAAAGCTGAAACCAAAAACAAGGAATATCTAAAAAACGACCAAATTCATGAAAAAATGTATATTGCATAAATTGTGTGCTTTAAAGTGCTCTACATGTTTTGTTGGTAAGTTTTTGTCCATCGCTTACGGCTTAGCAGTTATGCAAAATTCCGTAAAATTGATCCAGAATAAAGTAGTTTTCGGAGACTATTCTCAGAAAATTCCAGATATACATGTTATTTTTCAGGAAAATATCTTTAATATATGATATTTTAATCAAAATCGTTCCATGTAAGGGGTAGTTTGGAGTTGGGGGATTTTCTTGAAAATCTTCGTGTCGTATCCTTGGAAGAAATTAAACTTAAATACCAAGTTTGGTATGCAACGGTCTTTTCGTTTTTGAGCTATGCTATCCACACACACAGACACACACACAAACACACACACACGCGGACCTTTTTGTAAAAATACTTTTTTTTTTTGATTCAGGGGGACCCAAAACATGTATTTCCGGTGAAATCTCGGTATCGAATTTTTGGGTAGAATACAATACTTCTCTATCCCTATGTACATTCCTAAGACTCTATTTCTATGGTTTTCACCGTCAGCTATACAAACTTTGATTCCTCTCAGCTAGTATTACTTCTCTATGTGATAGAGGTGAAAACCGAACAGACAAACAAGAACCAACAGTGAACGATGTTATATTCGTTGCGAAATGTAGGGGTGGCTTGCATACCATCATCTATGCCAATTTCGCTACGTTGGAAAACTACACGAGTAAAAACTAAACCAGGCTAGTCCACATTGACGGATCAGAGGGGAAGGCATAGTGAAACATTTCTACTCAGTGTGAAGCATTGGCGAATGCCGCATTGCGACGCAATGAAGTCTTTGTAAACACAAGGTCTTCTTCGTCTACTCCAGTGGTATCTTTTTCTGACTTCGGTGATATTTTTTATTTTGCACGAGTTCAATATGTACAGGGCCTTAATAGATGAACCAAGTGATCGTCATTGGTCTACTGTAATAGGTTTCTAATAGATATAATCCATTTTAAAGGAGCTTGCTATGCAAAGGCTCGTATATGGAGTCAAGTATTGTCATTAAATGTGATGCAAATAATCGCAATTTGAAAAGTAAATTATTTGGCAATAATTTAAATGGCTCCCTACGCCTACCTTTCCAAAATTTAATGTTTTCAGGTCTTATAGAACAAATAATTTCAAATGCAGTTTGTGTGGAGCATCTACAAATGATATGAAAATGATACAATCCCTTTCCAAAGTCCACAAAAATGTATTTGATATAAATTGTGTGTTTTAACAAGAACTACATATGATAAATTCAAATTTAAGAATAATTTCCATGTAAGAGTTTTTTTAAGGTGCGAGATATACTTGAAAACCTTCCTATCGCATCTTGGAAAATGCTGAACTTAAATATTAATTTTGGTACTAAACCGACTTATCGTTTCTGATCTATGCTTCACAGACACACACACTGACAGACATATGGGCATACGGACCACTCCGTGGCGTAGTGGTTAGACCAGTGTCACCGCCTGCAGTGCCACAAGTAGTAAAAACGGGCGCTAACCACTAAAAAAGGCAAATAAAAAGCGGACTCACATGCAAACTTGTTTCTAAAATATTTTTGTATTTCCAGTGAGGCATCGATATAAAATTTTTGGGTGCAATAAAATATCTCACAATCAACTTTGGTTCGGAAATACATTTTATTATAATACCCGTATGAACATTTTCTACCACCAGGAAGAATCTGTACTCATTTTGTGGACGCCCTGTAGAATCAAGGGAGCTTGTGCACAAATTCATGAACTTGCATACACAAGCTCCCTTTTCTATAAGTTCCTTTTTTACAAATTGAATTTAGAGGCATAAAAGTTTTTGGAGGTAGTTTTTTCTTGTCATTTTTAGGCTTGTGCATTAAACAGTTATGGCATCTACTGTGGAAATATCTGGCCTCTGTAGAAAGCAAAGCTCTGTTCAGAAGCGTGTTGAATATTTTAACATGGAAATGGAGAAGCAAAGAAAGCGTTATGAAAATATGGCAACATCGCTCTATACCACGTTTAACTACTCTCCCATGTGTGCTGTTGCATCTCTCTTCTCCCTTTCTTTATGCAACTTTCTTGTGCTTTGTTCTGCTAGTCATTTGGGGAACTGAGAGAACTCTGCATTATCGACCTTTTCTCTCTCTTCTCTCCTTCTCAAGGGGGTAAAACACTAGCTAAGTCTTAAGCTCGCTTCCTAGTAGTTTGCTGGGATTAAGCAATGGTAAATGAATCTCACTTTCTTGGAAGAGAAATTATTATCCACCCTCCACCATCCTCCATGGAAACATCTAAATTATGAGCCACATATGCTAATACCAAAGTTCAGAAGTTAACATTGCTTTTAAGAGTGGCAAGAATATCTATATCCACCATTTTGATTTAAAATATATACCTATCATTATATTTAAATGCATTCATTCAAGAGCAACAATATTTAAATCCACAATTTTCATTTAAAGTATGCAACTATCTTTATATTTAAATGCGGTCATTCAAGGGCAAGAATACCTTAATCCACGATTTTCATTTAAATTGTATATCTATATCTATGTTTAAATTAGTTTATTCAATATTATTTTTAATGTATGCCAGTTTCTCCCCACAAATATTGTGGAGTGTTACACTCAAATCACTTTCCATATCCTCTACTTTACTAGTGGGCATACGTACTACCATTTCGAATGTGTATTTTTAAATGTTCTTAGAGGAACATTCAATGTACAATCAAAGGCAATAAAAATATGCCTGGCACTGTGATTTTGCTGAAAATGTGAACGTTTGAAAGGTACTCGAGTGTTTTCACGATTTTCATTGGTACTATTCTGTTACAACATACCATGCGAAAAATGAAATGCAAATCCGATTGGGCAATCCACACTCCTTCGCCCCTCAGCCCGCTCGACACTTCCTCAGAACAGGTTGAGTCTATAAGCAGTGTATTAATTTAGTCCACCACTTGCGCGTATACTTGTCATTAGAACTGCAGTATATATCGTAGAGAAAATATTAACCTTATCTTGTAACACCTGTTGAGGGATGGATGAAGTTTAGGGATCGCCACTTCAGAACTCAGAACTTCACGTGCCTGAAGTTACGTTTCCTGTTTAAACCTTCCTTTCGGTAATGTGGTCTGTGCAAATAGGTGAAAGACATGGGCGGGGTCAACGAAAAGAGCCCGTTTTACAATAAGTATTTCCTGGCGTGTTTTTAATGTATTTGTCTGTACTTAGTGAGTAAAGAAGGTGTAATCCACTCAAAACTTTTATACCGAGATTTCATTGAAAATACATGTTTTGAGCTACAATGAATTCAAAATTAAGCATTTTCAGAAAAAGGTCCATGTCTGGAACAGTATGTTTCAAAACGAAAATTAGGTTAAATATGATATTTCAGTTCAACGGTTTTAAAGCATGCGGCTCGAAGAAATTAAAAAATATGCTTCACCCCAAACTATCCCTTAAATGGGGCATTTTTTTAGATTTTGATTTTCTTAAAATGCGGGAAGTCAAATTTTCTTTCATATATTTTGTGTTACTAGTGATAATATAAAAGGGAATCGATTTTTAATTGTTTTACATAGCGATGAGCTTTTGAAAAATTTGATTACCGCCTTTGCCTCGTGTGTTACTTTATTTTCCTTCTGCGTAGAAGTAAGTAATAAGAACCATTTCTGCTAAAATTTATCTTAATTAGCATAATGTAGATAAAAAATAATATTTGGAAAGGAAAGTTTGATTGCGTAACAGCTAGAGAAAGCCTTGTCTATGGAACAGTCAGATATTTTTCATTTATTTCATTTTAATTGCAAATAAGAATTTGCAGAAATAGCTGCATTACACATTTCATTACAGATACAAAGGCAATAGCGATATAAAATGTTTAATGTCCGCCTAGGTAGTATTGGTGTAGTGTATCTGCCTCACATAAAACAGGTCGCAAGTTTGAATCTCGCTTAGGGTGAGTTGCCCGATAAGGTTTTTTGGGGTTTTTGACCGACCAGGTTAAAAGACGTTAAGCAACAACAGCAACAGCAATAATAATAATAATAATAATAATAATAATAATAATAATAATAATAATAATAATAATAATAAATATTTAAGAACTGGACGCTATATGTTGACCGAAAATTCTATACTATTTTAGTGCAATCACGAGAAACAACTAAATATCGAAAGGACAAAATAGTGTGAACTTACCAACCATCAATGGTGGATATCTTAAAAGCTGCTTATGACACAACCATTTATTTGGAATAAATCGTGTATTATAAGGATTTTTTTTGTTGTTCAGTCTTGGATCACTTAGCAATTGCTGATTTATAAATGTTCTTTCAACAGACTATTCCCAGAAAATTAAATAAATGTATTTTTATAAAAATAGGTGTTATATACATATAATTTATGTATTTATTATACATGTAAATAAGATTAATTTTTTAAATTTATTTCATTAAAATCGTTACGCGCATTATTAGTAAATAAAAATGTTGAACAGCTTTCAATTTAAAAGGTACCTATTTTAGATTGAGTAAACGTTGGGTTTATATTTTAGATGAAGGTATCCTGCCATTTCCTATTGCTCGAGTGTGAGACAGAAAGATTATAGCAAAAGCATACCTGGTATGTAACTCAAAGATATTAAAATACTGATAATACTTATCGTAAGACGGCTTGTTTTCGCTGACTCCACCCATGTCTTTCACCTGTTTACTCTGCTCTTAAAAGCGTATTGGACAGGAGGGTTACATAATGAAAGGGTATGATCATGCAATGTAACTACAAATTAAGTTCTGATTTTCAAACTGGTGACCCCATAACTTTCTCGTTGGACAATAACACACACCTCTCACCTCTCACCTCTCACCGAGTGATTTCCTCTACGTTTCATTCTGAATTTCTAATACCAAGGTAATTTGCGCACGTGGCGGACAAAATTACAACACTGCTTATACACACTGTTCTGACGGAGCATCGAGCGGGGTGCGGGATGAAAATATGTATTGCCCAATCGGTTTTGCCTTTTCTTACTCATGTGGCACTCGTCTTTCGACCCTAGTTCCCGTCAAGTTCTCATGTTTTCAGCAACATCACAGCGTCAGGCGTATTTTTTACTGTCTTTAAGTGTACGTATGTGCTAGAGGAAGTAAAAAGGAAGGGATGATTATATGAGTGGAGCATTTCACAATCATAGGCTCTGAGTAAGTATTCGAGTACTACCATAATTCCAGATTGCGATATTCCAAATTGTTACCGCTTTCACAGCCACGGAATTTCCTCCTTGAGTAAACGTTTGCGGAGATGCATGACACGTCCTGAAATGTGACTGAGGATAGCGGAAGCCAAGAGACATAAATTGGTTTAATCTCCGTTCCAATAGCTGCCAACCTGAGCGCCGCTATCTGACAGGACGTAGAGGTGTCGAAATTAACCAAATTTATTGCAAATTTGGCAGGACTGAGCAAATCTCGCTTCTCGCTGCGCTTGTCTCGTGTTTTATTCATAGAAAGTAGGAGAAGGCAGTGGAATTTGCTGTGACAGTTCTGATAAGCGAGAAACAAATGCATTGAATATAGTCTCAATGATCTGCTTGTTACAGTTTCGACTTAACTTCAAGGCAGCTAGCCAACTGAATTATTTTTTTGAATATATATGGTATTTCAAGTGTCACTTCAAACTTTAGAACATCATAAATATTAAAATATTTGAGGTATGATAAAAGCAAAAGAAGTTATATCTGGTCAAGCAATGGGGGTTGGTTTTCTTTTTCTCTATCAGTACATCGTTACATTGTGGGGCGGTAACGGGGTTATGGGTTCGTGTCCCGGATGCGGGTTTTGGGTATTAGGAATGGTGTGAATTTGTGGGTGTTCTAGCTCAGATTTGGCTAGCATAGAAACTCGTTCAGGGTGCGACACAAGTGCTCTATTCAATTAGTTCGGCCTTTTCCGCTGTTTAAACACACGCATTCCTCCTAATTTTCTACTGTGAAGCTATGGTTTAGCCGACCGCGACTATTATTACTTAGCACTTTTGGTGCAGTGATATCGTCCGTACTCTGGTCTGTATTACAATAACTATTTCCCTCTCAGCAGAAGGTAGCCTGTTCGGCTCCACAACGGATCCTATCACATCTTTGCTCTGCCGATGTTCTATGCCAAGTTGCCCCGTCGCCTGACCAGCGAAGAGAATTTTTTTCTCTTCTCCTGTTTTGTTCACCCTCCGGAAGTTTAACCTCACCCCTCAGTTCAATGCACTACCCCTAACGGGGTTGCTCGCCAGCTCGTGATAACTCGGCTACTTAGACGTGTTTGAACTCTTTCTTCCCTGCCCATTTACAATGTGCATTTATATTTGTTCGCTCTTGGTATAACTTATATTATTAGATATGTTTATATTTCCCTTCTGAATAACTCTTAGTGCCGTGCCAACTTTGTACTGTCTCTATTGGGTACAGTTTTGTTGAAAAAGAAAGTAGTAATTTTCTTCATGTGATGTAGTGGTTACCATGCTAGCCTCTAAAACCCAAGATTGCAGGTTTAAATCTGATGGAGGGTGATGAATTTTTTCGGATGCAAAAATATTTTGCATGGCTTCCTTCGGAAGGGAATTAAACATGTAGTCCCATGCAATGTTTATTTGCAAGTAAAAGAACCACAGATCTTGAAAGAAGAAGGTTTCTGGGCAAAATTCCGCCAAATTGCGTTCGCATGTCGTGATTTCGTCGTACAGTGTCATCTGTGGACAACGAGCTGATCCTTCGTCACCATGGCGCAGAGCTGCAAACTCAAGAACTAGAAATTCAAAACTGATCACGAAAACATCGTAACAATGTCCTTGCTCCTCTTAGGAGTTACAGGAAATAACTATCTAAACTCTGTTCATACTGTTATAAGAATTTGCAAGTTATAAATCATGGAACTGTCACTAAATGACAGAACATAGCTGATTCCATAATCTTGTCTACAGGAAGATGGCACTCCACTCCTGCGAAACAATTACCCAGATCGTATCCTCAGTAAATACTTTCCAACAAATGGCCGCCACGATCTCCAGATCTGAAACTCACTATATTTTGATTTTAAGGTTACTTTAAAGAACGAGTTTCCCTGACACATCCTGCAATCCGACAGAAAATGAAAAATACTATCTTGTAAGAACTGACTAATATTCCAAAATGCTGTTCATTGAGATGCAGAAAGAATGGTGTATGTTGAAGAGAAAACTGAGGAGATCTTTCCAATGTTTTGTAAAACCCTATTGTTTGCCCAGTATTTGGTTTAATTTTTTCCCCTAACTCAAATATTATAATATTTAAAAAGTATTTTAATTTTGAAGTTGGTTTCGAAATACCGTTTTTATTTATTATTTTCATGGTTATTTTCAAGTATCACAATGCAACCAAATCACCGTAAACCGATTACTGTCTCAAATAAATATGAATAAATACGCGTAAAAGTGGCAAAATAAACGTATAGACACAGAGTTGTGAAACAATTCTTACAAGGGTTGTTTAGTGGTACTTATTGTTAATTTTAATAAATTAAATTGAAATAGATACGAATAAATATTCATAAATAATAAATAAACACAATAAATACTCAAAAGCGGCAATGTAAACGTATAGAGACAGAGTTGTGAAACAATTCTTACACGGATTATGTAGTGATACTTATTGTTAAGTTTAATAATCACACAGTTCACATTAAAATACTTGGCTGGATCTGTCGTAATTACTTTAAAATCTGCTTGACCAAGAGAAGACCGCATCTGCGGTGCAGTGGTCAGCGTTCTGACTTCTCTGTTTTGCACATCGAACGATGTGAAGAGCAAAAGTTAGAAAGATAGAGTCAGATTGAAAAATTCAATGCCATAACCGAGATTTAAATGACGGATCTCCTGGATTCCTCTAATTAAAAGAGGGGCTTACTCGAATATGGTATTAATATTCATAACTCCATGGCACGACAGCTCAGGGGGAACCTTGGCCTACAGCCCGGCCGCTGCGTCCCCCATCTCGGTCCACTACAGACGTCATGGATGGGGTGCGGTACTGGAGGGTAAGACGTGGTCAGCGCCTCGAGCCCCCCGGCCGGTTAATATGGTCCTCGTGACCTGGAGCCGCTACTTTTCCATCAAGTAGCCCCTCAGTTGGCTCCCCCGGGGACCTTACGAGGCTGAGTGCACCCCGGGCCAGGTCTCCCACGCCGGTACTGGGGATTGAACAGAGGTCTCCCGCTTGATAAGCAGCTGCGCCACCACCGCGCTAAGGAAACGACCGGTATTGATATTCATAAGGTATTAATATCCATAAAATTAAAAACACATATAAAGAAAATACAGAACAAACAATGCAATAAATAATTTACAAATTGTTAAATTTATTTAAAATATTTAGTTCTTTGGGATTGTTTTAATTTTACTTGTGCTATTATTACTACTACTATTATTATCTAAGTTGATTTAGTTTTTCACAATAAAACACACCAGGATATATCAAATTATCTTGAGGTAAAATGCCCTAATGGTGACTTATGTCATGAGTAAACAGGGTAGTGGGAAGGGGTTTGTAGCGTAAACATGCACACATTGAGATATAATTTGTTCTAAAAGTAGTGCATTAAAGATATTAATATTATATGCATCGTTGTAATTCTTAACCAACACAACAAAGCAATTATTTTATAATATGATTAGTAAATAAAAATGCCTTTACTTTTAAAAACAAAAGTATAACAATTGATACAAAATATAGAGTAATAATATGCACAGATTTGAAAAGACCATGAACATAAATCGACCAAACTCATTCAGAATTCATTGTAGTAAATTACAAGGTGTATCGAAGGAAAAGGCTCTCCTCCTGTCCACAAGTTTGTTCAGTGTCGAACGCATTTTCGATATTTTTCAATCTGCTCTCTCCTTCAGTGTTCACTAGTTTATCTAGTAGCAGCAACTTAACGAGGCCAGGCAGTGAGCAATGTTAGATAGTGAAACACGTTTGTTAGTACGCTGTATACACCACGCCTATTCCAGTGTGTCATAGTTAGATCCTGGGAGCACCGAATTTAAATCCAGCAATTTTGTGACCCCGGACCGAGCTCTTGGCATAAATACTTTAATTTCCGTGCTTCATAGTTTAACCAACTATTAAGTCAGTTGGTGGTAATGAATTGTTTCTTCCACAATAGCCGCGTGTAGGGCTGGTGTTGGCCATGGTATGAAGTACTTACGAAACTGTAAGCCATCATTGTGGTTTGAGATCTTCTTGTGGTTTACCAGGAAACATATCAGTCAGTTGGAAAAGTTAATGACTTACCGTTATACTGTCATGGTAGCTCAGCGATTGGAGTAACTGGACGGAGAACAGGAGATTCGTGGTTCAGATCCCTGCTATGGCATTGAATTTATCAATCTGACTCTAGCTTTCTTACAATGATTATTCAGTGATACTTCCTGTTAATCCAGATTATCGTTTAGTTCACATCAACACATTTCGTTGTACGTTATAGTCAGTAAATGCCAGTCAAATATTTTAAGAGCTGTCGTAATAGATTTAAATTTTGCATGACCAAGAAAGAGAGAGAGATAAAAATGGAGTTTTATTTATGGACGATTTTTAACTACTGTGGTTCTCAACGTCCCTTTCTATACTGGGAGTGAAAAACCGCTTAATTTTGCTCAGAGACCTCTTTTTCAGGCTTGAAGTTCTTTTACGTGCCGTAAATCTACGACACGGAATCAACGGCTTTACTTCCCTTCCTAAGGAAGCCCAAGTATTTTTACGCACACACACGCACACTCTAATTTTTTGTAGGTTCAGTAACCTCGAAACGTGTGTTACCAGTGAAATATCGATACCAAGTGTTTCGAGTAATCTGATACTTTCGCTTCTTATCAAATAGTAATGAAATTATAAATTGCATAGCAACTTCGTATTTGAGAACATTGTAGGAAGGTATCTGAAAATGAAAAAGAACTGCAAGGAATATTTTGATTATTGTTAACTCCACAAAAATAAATTATTTGCCATAAATTCTGTGCTTTAACGATATCTACATCTTCTGTGTAATGAGATGTTTGTATATTTATCACTGTTTACTAGTGATCCAAACGTGATTTATACAAAAGGGGGGCTACTCTGATCATCCTAAGAGATTTCAAGAAATACATTTTATTAGTCGAAAAAATATCTTAAAAATATTTAAATTTTAGTTAATGTCGTTAGGTCATTTTGAGGAAAGGAAAAGTAACAAAACCCCTTCTATATAAGCAGTAATGTTTTGAGGAACGAGATTTCGTATTGCATACTTAGAAGATGCTGTACTTTAACAAACTTTTCGTTTCTGAGTTATGCTGTTCACGCACACACATACGAATATATTTCTAGAATGCTTTATGGACTGATGGGGTCTCAAAACATACATTCTCGGCGAAATCTTAGTTTCGAATTTTTAGATGGAGTGCAATGTTTACTTTATTTACTATTTGTAAGTTATTTGTAAGTTGTAGCGAAGGTAGTGCTGCAGCCGAGTGGTTCGACCGCTCGCCTCCCACCTAGGCGGCCCAGGTTTGATCCCAAGCGCCATGCGGGATTTGTGGTGGACGAAACGGCGTCTGGGCGGGTTTTCCATGGGTCCTTCGGTTTTCCCCACCTCACATTCCACCAATTGCACGATCACCTTTCTTATCATACATTTTGTTTGCATTTCATACCACTCCCTTACGCTCATGCCTGGCTATGCGCGACCACTCGTTCTAATAGGCTTTGACTCCTGGGCATCAGCTTGCAAGTCCTAGGGGGTTTCAGTCCTAAAATACGGGGAGGGTATCCCGACTACGAAACAAGACTTTTGTCTCTCACGGTTTACCAGTAATCCAAAAATGATTCATACAAAATGGGGCCACTATAGCTATTCAAGAAAATTTTATTTGACGGGAAAGTATCTTAAAGATATTTAAATATTAATTAATATTGTCACAGTCATTTCCAAGAGACCGAAAAATAACAAAAACCATTTCTATATAAACAGTATGTTTTGAGGGCAGGGGGAGATTTTCTGGAACATCTCATACATGTACATATTCACGAATACATTTCTAAAATGCTTTATGGATCGAATGAATCTCAAAACATGCATTCCCAGTTAATTCTCGGTATTGAATTTCAGGTGAAATGCAATGCCTACTCTGTTTACTATTTGTAAGTAGTAGAGAAGATAATAGCGGTTTGATATACGTCAAGAATTGGCATTTGAATATAAAATGAAGTACAATTTGGATGAAAGCCCGCCTGGGTAGTGTGGTGGTAGCGTGTCTTATATTCAAAAGATCGTGAGATCGAATCTCGCATAGGGTGAGTTACCCGGATAAGGTTTTTTTCGGGGTTTTCCCTTATCCTAAGAAGACGAATGTCGAGTAACTTTAAGCTCCATGGACCCCGACATCATTTGAGCATCATTTCATCAATTTCATTCATCGTCCGATGTGATCATCTAGGTTAAAGGTCGTTAAACTACAAAAAAAAAAAAAAAAAAAAAAAATGAATGAATGAATGAAATCATTGCACTCCATTACTCCTGAAACACAGCACTGAGCAGCCCACTTGCACAATAAGAGGTGTTAGGGGGGAGGGTCAGTGTTCCACCTGCTGTGAATGGGCCCTTGCTCCACCATTACTGTCACCATTCCTCATTTCCCCTCTCTTGCGCAAGAGGAATGTCACATATTTAAACCAAGCTGTAACATCATACAAGAGGAGCTATTGGATATATTGAGAAACGCGGAAAAAAAGATCGAAGCAGAATCGTTTCAAAGATTCTCCAATATAGAGGGTGTTAATGAACTATACCGAAATATTTTCACAATGTGTAGATTACTTAAATAAGTAATATAGGATAGGAGATTTATGGCCTGTTTATTGAAATTTCGAAGTAACGGCTATAAGTTTCTGAAGTGCCAGTACGCCACTAGCTAATTTATCAACCATTCGAGAGAATAACACGAAAAACAAAGGGATATATTACAGCGTATCTCTCTAGCGTAATGGTTATGATACTGGCTTTCAAGAGAAAGATAGTTTCCGAGTTCGGGTTTCGTTCACGTATCGCCGCACTTCGATTGGAATGAAAATAATAATAATAATAATAATAATAATAATAATAATAATAATAATAATAATAATAATAATAATAATAATAATAAACATTTTCTCTATGACAGGAATCGAACTCACGACCTTTAGGATAGCAGCTTCCCGCGTTACGCATCAAGCACCAGAGCAATTGAAAAAACGCCTACAGAGTAGGCTACATAACTCAAGAGCGTAGTTAATGAATGCTCAGTGTCGCACCGTCAAGTGATTGGCTCGAGATTTTACAGATTTTCGCGACATTTAATCCTGAGAACGATAGTAACAGCTGCTAAAAATCGACATTTCTAGACTCGGGCAACAATTTTAAAGAAATTCTAAGCCATTTTTTCAACCTGCTTTGCTTTAACACCGACTTATCAGCACCGGATACCCACACGTTTAACGCTATGTCGCTG
Organism: Hymenopus coronatus; assembly: GCA_030762935.1. Classification (NCBI taxonomy): domain Eukaryota; kingdom Metazoa; phylum Arthropoda; class Insecta; order Mantodea; family Hymenopodidae; genus Hymenopus; species Hymenopus coronatus. The sequence goes on from CM060887.1 coordinate 43,970,275, forward strand.
CGTTATGTTTATCCGGGGACCATGCATCGCCGATCTCAAATTACTTATATCAGTGGAAATAATTCGGTATGCAGCAGAGAATTGCGTATAGTACATAAGTGAATTTCGTTTTGTCCACTTACTAATAACATTCTTAAAAATGAAACATACCTCTCAGGGTCTAATGTGTTTTGAGCGGGCCTACGTGTTCCCTCTATTATGTTTACATACGGGGGTTGGCTGATAAGTCCCGGGCCTCTCAATGAAAACAGTATTTAAAAATTTCTTTTTTACTTTATTTCTCAACATAATTTCCAAAAAGGCTAATTCATTTGTCATATCGGTGTTCTAATTTAATTAAACCATCTCTGTAGTGCGATTTATCAAGGTTCTCAAAATAGCTGTTTACCGAATCAATGACCTCGTTGCTGTGAAATCTTCGTCCTCGAAGAATTTTTTTGAGGTTCAGGAACAGGTGGTAGTCACTGGGTGCTATAGCTGGCAAATAGGATGGATATTCAAGCAATTCGAACTTTAATTTGCACATTTAACTCATTGCAATGACTGCACGTCGTGATGAAACAAGATCTCCCCCCCCCCCCAATTGAGGTCTTTTTCTTTTCACCTCATCACTCAAACGTTGCAGTAAGCCTGCGTAGTAGTCGCCAGAGATACGTTTACGCTTTTCCAAGTAATCAATAAAAACAATTCCCTGAACGTCCCAGAAAATACTCGCCATAAACTTGTAAGCTGACAAAATTGACTTTGCATTTTTGGAGTTGGTACTATCCACTGTTTTGACTGTGATTTACTTTCTGAAGTGTAGTGATGTATCCAAGTTCATCCATTGTAATAAGCCGTCTCGAAAACTCACTGGGATTTTTACGGTAGAGCTCCAAATTCTTAACAGAAACAGTTTTGCAACTTTCGATCAGGGGTCAACAAACCGGCACCCATCTTGCACAGACCTTTTGAAAGCCCAAAGCATTACTTAAAATATTATCTGCACGTTCTGTTGATATGTTTACAGCCTCTGCTATCTCTAACAACTTAAATATGTGGTCTTCCAGTACTAAACGATTATTTTTTTTCAATAATCTCTGGAGTTGTCACTTCTACAGGGCGTCCAGAGCGAGGCTCATCAAGTGTGCTCGTAAGTTCCATTTAACTCTGCAACCCACCTTTTAATCATTGAATATCAATGTACTGTCAATTTCGCTTTAGGAATTGATTCTTTCAAATTTAATCCCTGCTCGTTTTTCTAAATCCTCTATTTTCTTGTTTAAAATGCTGTCATTCAAAAACTGTACAAGTTATTGATCTATAACTCTGGACACAAGCTAGTCTAGAGATAAAATATACGATGCTGCCCTCTAACTGCCTAGTGGTGCCATATCTGTGTGAGGCTCGGGACTTATCAGCCGACCCTCGTACATCACGAAACTGCAGCTCCTGTAATTAGTACATCTCGCACATGATCGACCTACATTCACATAACTCCAGTGAGGAAACAAGGGACCGATTCAGTCACAAACTTACAGAACGAATGGCTTTACATAAACTGAATTGGCAGATATTCGTTTTACTCCGCGACTATGAAATCTTCCAATGCTGAGAGGGACTGTATCATTGGGAATTTGTAAATCGTCATCTTTCAAAAAAGCGAATGTTCATTGCAGGTAATTAAAACTTCTGTGGCACACATTCACTTAATTCGCGACTTGAAGGTTTTTCAAGCAATGAGGTTTAATTTTAATTTCTCACCTTTGTAAGAGCAAGGAGGGTGACATTTTAGTTTAAGAAATGGAAGTGCAAATATTGACTTGCTGGTTTGAATTATATATTTGTTCAATAAAACCAAATTTAAATAAAACATGTCACTCGGTTCTATATTTTTAGGTTCAAACATAGGATAACGTTGAATGAAAATAAAAACATATGGTTACGCAATACGTAAATTCAAGTTTCAATGTATTCAAAATTCTTCCTTCACAACACACCACTTATATTTATTTGGGCAGGGCAAGGACAGATGACGGTCAAACGTGTGACATGCTACGTAAACAAATACCGAACGTTTGAGTTAGGGAATAATATCCATTCTAAAACATCGTGAAATTTTCTCCATAAACATAATTTTAGAAAACAATGAAATGGCATAGATGCCAGCATTAAATCTAGGTGCGAACTGGTGATCATGTATTATCCATTCTTAATTGCTGCACCTTAAAACATCAATAACTAGCGGTTCATTCTAGTGCCTGCATTAAATCGTAACTAATTATTAATAAATAAAAAGAAAATAAAGACCCAGGTGAAATTTAAATTGTGTAGTTCAGCTATCAAATTTACAACATTTAATATCTGCTTGGAGAAATTTAAATTTTGTTAGTGGATTTAATTTGTTCAACTTACACTAACGGGCATGCAAAGTGCACAATTCTTCAAGATTTTATTAATGTTTTCCCCCCATAAATATTTCTATATTTTAACACATCCAGTCGGTATGGCATAAAATAAATATTTCGTTGACACAAAAAAAAAAAAACGAAATAATGAAGGTGATATAATTGATGCGAAATGTCTAAATATCAAGCCTCTGAAAGTAGTGTGCAGTGACGTTTGGGTACCCAAGCAAAGTTTAAACTAACAAAACGTAATACGGCCTTCTGGAAGAAGGGGTAATTAATTATTTTACATATCGTTAAACCGGGCGACGTGTATATAAAACATTTCATCACGGTATGGTGACGAAGACTAACGTTATAGTTACGAGTGTCAATAAAAAAAATAAAAAAAACTCGGATTCATTTCTATATTGTTACTATAAGCTGAATTATACAGATTGTTTCGAAACAAAACTGAACGAGTATAAGTCTTATAGCTTATACTTAGTGTTTAACTTACAGTTTGCACTAAAAAACTGTCGAAGACTACAGAGTTAACATGGAAAAAAACTTGATTATTCACTACTCCAATTTGACTCAGTTATTTTCCCGTGGTCATAAATAATACACGTGCAATAAAATAGGCAAAACATGCAGGTAGGTTATAAGCACTGAATGTAGGAAATCCACTAGCATACCGTTGCCGAAAAAAAAAAACAATATTTTATTCTAGGTTTGGTATGAATAGAAAAGAATGGTTTAGGCAGAGAGCGTGGAAAGCTCGTAAGGTAGCTGGCGATGGTGACAGGAGGATTTACCTTGTGCAGGGAACCAGAAGACCGGGTGCGCAGTTTGGGCAACATGCCTACGACGCAAGATATTAGAGAAGATTATTACCAGAGGTATTTGTGGATTTGAATACGAGGAGACCATGTTGCTAGAATTTACATTTAAAAAGGTTGAACTGCTAAATCTGGTGGAAGATGCGTTACTGGGGACATATACAGGGTGTTTCAAAATGACACCAAACAAAGATGTGGACCTAGGTCATACCGTACGTGATGCGTGAATATAATTTTCAGCTGTAAATTCGGCACATATAAAAACTGCCATAAAATCACCCAAGAGAGATGCCGGTTGGTATCGAAGGTCCCAATCACGTGGTGTAGGCGTGGTTTGATAGACATGCCAGCGCAGCACAGGTCACATAGTAATGGAAAACTTAGCATGTGGGTGTGGCGTATGACAACCGTTGTTCCTTTGCTGCCTAATCCCAAATGTGTGTGACTTTTAAACACACATAGAACTTTAAATAGAAGAGTTTGAAAGTTGCGACATCAAGTTTCGGACAAGTCAAAGTGTAAGCTAATCGACTACTATCTTAGTTTGGTGTGGTTTTGAAACGACCTGTATAATATTGTAAATGTTGCAAATACTGCTTGTTTGAATTTGGGGGTTCAATAAGTCCTTAGAAAGAGAGAAAAACAAATTATTTTTGGCAGTTTTTTTTCTTATTTTTTAACATAATCTCCTTTTAGCTCGATAAACTTTTACTAGCGTTTCTCCAATTTCTTTAAGCCTTCCAAAAATAGGATTTCGGAAGGTCCTTAAAATATATATCTGTCTGGGAGATGTCTTCGTTAGACGTGAAACGTTATTCGCCGAGCCACTTTTTAAGTTGGAAATAAGTCACTTGGGCCAAATCTGGTAAATCGGTGCATGTGTGGTAATTCAAACTATAATTCTACAATTTTTGCGCAGTTGTGCACCCTTGCATTGTCTTAATAGAGGGGAATCCTTTTATTTGTCAGATGAGAACGCTTTTTCTCGATTTTTCCGTTCAACCGGTGCATAATACACTCCATTTATCGTTCTTCCTTTCCGTAAGTAATCAATATAGATGATTCCGCGTGCATACCAAATTACTGAGATGATCATTTTGTCTGCAGATTTCTTTACCTTTGCCTTTGGAGCCGGTTCGCCTTTAAAAACCCACTGTTTCGACTGTACTTTTGTCTAATGGTATTATTTGTGTAATGCTATATCCATGTTTCATCCAAAGTTACCTATCGACGCACAATCTCAACAGGATTGCGACGGAAAAATGCTAAACCACTTTCCGAGTCCAACACATGATTGCGTTTATTCTCCATTGAGAGCAAACGCGGCAACTATCTTACCGAGATTTTTGCCAGCTCTAATTTTTTGTGCAAAATTGAAACGTACCTTGTAATATAACAGTGGTCTCTACTATTTCGTGAACTTTGATTCATCGATCACTCAAAACCATGTCCTGGATTTTGTCAATTATTTGTAGGGAAGTCACTTCTACTGGAACGATGCTCAACATTTGTGGCTGTACGGCCACGTTTAAATTCATTTATCCAATTGTAAATTGTTGCAAACGAAGGAGCAGAATATGTACTATGAACTTCATCCAACTCGGCTTTCATCTCTTTCGGTATAAAGCCTTTTAAATAATAGCGTTTAACTACAGCACGAAACTCTTCTTTTTTTTTTTTTTTTTTTTTTTCAATCTTTCTAAAGAAGCATAAGATTGTTGATTCAATCGCCTAGCTGAAAATGTAAGCACTATCTAGTAAGAGACGACGGTTACTAAATACAAACTTTTTTCGACGGTACGAGTGTAATTTCCTAGCCACTCACCCACCTACCTATCTATCTGTTCCGTTCCGTTCCGTTCCGTTACCTTCCCTTCCGTTCCCTTCCCTTTCTTTTTCTTCTCATCTATCTTATCTATCTAGTGTGAAAATAAACTATTCTTAAATTATTCTTTTATCTACCATACCATGCTAATTGATACTTATTACTTGCTTCCTTGTAAGTAGAAAGTGAATAAGGGAATACGCTAGACAAATGCGACAGTAAAATCTTTTAGAAGCTTTCACTATGCGAATGTAGTTGAAATAGGTTCTGTTTCCATAGCCAGAAGAAAAACAGAATAGATATGAAGCGGAAGAGGATTTCCCATTTGAGAAAATTTTAAGTATTTTAAAACTGAACCAATAATAAGGAGCTTCTCTCATGTTAGCTCTAAAAAATAATTGTATATGACCTAATTTTTTTTTTTTTTTTTTTTTGAGATCTACATTTTTGTGTAGTAAGTTTTTGGATATCTATTGAGGTTTACAAAATATGCAAAAGTAATTTAGAACGAATAGAAGTTCAGGGGCTATTCCCAAGAAATTCAAGACATACATTTTATTTGCTACGTAAATACGATCGTATCTATAATATACGCAGTGTGATAAAAACGTTATTGCCATTTTTGAGAAAATTGAAAATGTCAAAAATATTCCTAGTGGGAAATATTTCCTGAAAATCTTTGAGCTGCATCCTTGGAAGATACCGAACTTGATTTCAAGGTTTGGTGCTTAATCCACTTTTCGGATTTTTTTTTTTAATATGTTGTCCATACACACATACATACACATGGATCTTTTTATTCCTGGGTCCTCAAAACATACTCAGATGAAACTTCGTATCGACTTTTTTGGTTGAATACAGAATCTACTACCTACTGTATACATTGTACATACGTGCTAGAGAAAGTAAAATATTCATTACATTACTTTTTTAATACATTCTGATGGCTTTAGATTGCACAACATGACTTCCTTTGTCAACGTTCCTGAGTGCATGCATTTTACATAGGAAATAATTAATGTATTTAATATGGCGAGAAGTTTATATACAACATTTAACATTGGCGAGCCAAAGGATCCGGTGGGCGGTTTAATGTTGTTTATCATGATGGCAAATAAAAGTGTCAGCGGCAGGGCTTACATTCACAACCGGGCACGCCCTCCTGTGCCACATGAACAGTTAATCTCACTTTTGTTTCCTGGTATTCGTTTTGTTCCGTTTGCCAACCAAAATAATCACTGGACAAATATTCCTGAAATTACAGTGTTTCCTATGCTGGGCATTATTCTTTTGAAGTAGAGTGAAATAATTATAACCACTTTACAGATAAACGTATTGTTGCGGACGAATACAGCTTGCTACGTATCTAGGGCAGAACACCACACGTAGACCTACGGCACTTTGTGCTTCTTCCGGGACCTACTGTCGGGAGGGCGAAGGGAGGGTTACGAGGGTGATTAGATCCGAATGACGAGGAACGCAAGCATGAACTAATCCCTAACGTAAACAGGTTGAACGCATCCGAAACCGAACGGACACACTCATAAACCCGCAGCTCTGGTGGTCGCAGGAAGGAACGCCTACCTGAGAGCACACAGAGACACATCTGTCTGTGTGGCCCTCTCAATGACGCCACAAGATGCACATCCACCGCCCTGCCGCAGCTCACCGGACACCGTTGTTGCTCCTACATGAAACATAATAATGCATGCAGAAAATGATGGACAGGAAATTCTTGGTAGAAGATGAACCAATAAAAAATAAAATAATATAATACAAAATAAAAATGTGTATAAAAATTCTGGTACATAATTTCTAAACCCAGGTTAAATATGTCAGATTTTTAAAAATGTATTTATATTCATACAACATACATTATTGTTTACAAAAAATTAAATATACACCAGCATAAAATAAAATAAGATAGACCTACTCCAGGTTTCGCCTGCAGACCAGGGGAAACCACATAAAACCCATAAATTGGAGTGAGCGTTCATCGGAAATGGAAACCGGTACATCCCAAATAAACGTTACTGAAGGGCCACCTTCCTCGTATCACTTTACAGATAAAAAAGCCCATCTAACCTGAGCCGACCAACATGACTGCTATCCATGCACGCAGGGGGAGGTGCGCAATAATCTAATCTAATGCGGCTGGGTGGGGACCGGTCTTACACACTGATCTTAAAAAATTCCGCACTCTGGCGGAGAACAAGACACTGTATAGCTATCTGATGCATTCATTTACGGATGTTTAAATATACAATAATGACATTAATTTGTTAAATTACATTCAGATTACACTATGGTTCAGGACTATTCTTATACATAAATTATAGACAGGATGTAAACCTTTATAATATTGCAACTTCACCATAAATTGGAGCTAATTTGGCCCTCAATAGCCTAATATGGCTCAACTATACACACTTTAGTAAAATCTACTAATTGTAAGATTGACATTTCAATACCAAAAACACGGTCACGAATACCATAATCTTTAATATGTGAGATTTTCCCAATTTTTTACCCACTATTATATGCGAGTAATTACTAATTATATTTCACATTGGATGCAACATACAATAAAAACTATACTCGAAATTTTTTTACACTGCATCTAATTCTAAATATAATGAATTATTACTGTCTTGTCTAGGGGGACCAATCTTGTGTATTTAAGATTATGGTGCTCACGGCGTTGAGATATCATGATTCCAAAAATTAATATATGTGTCCAAATTTTGAGTTTTTCTATTACAAAATGCAGCAATAGTTTCAATTTTCACATTAAAGAAGATGAAGTAGTGCAAATGAGGAATGGGCGAATTATTGACAATACGTTATGTAATATGTTGGTTCCTAGAGGTTCAACAACAGCAGTTAAAGAGTGGGTGATATAAATGATTCTCGTAGTCGACTAACCCTCCCCATTGTTTAGAACTAACCCCCACTAGGACTTAAAAGCGATTGTCTAGGGGTCAGAAGCCTGTCGGGGAGCCTACGGCACGAAATCACAGAATGGAGAAACCTGGAACGAGTGGTTGGCCCGTAGCTAGGCATGAGCGTAAGAAAGTGGAAGATATGAAATTTAAGTGCAATGGATGATAGGAAAGGTTATGAAGGAGCAATTGGTGGAATGAGTGGCGGTGGATACCGGAGGACCCACAGAAAACCTGCCCAGATGCCGCTTTGTCCACCACAAATCCCCCATGCGGGCGCTCAGGATCGAATTCAGGCCGCCGAGATGGGAGGCGAGCGGTCTAATCTCTCTGATTAGATGTCGCCCATAGATGTTTCTCTGATGATCTTAAGTTCTATAGAGATAATGACCTAGTTAATCTTAAAAAATCTTACATTTAATTATTTACTGCTTTTTCTTAAACAAATATTATTTTTCTACTACCATAACAAATTTTGGATTGTTACTTTTGCATGGCATTTTGTTACCTGTTTTGCAACAAGCCGTTCTTAAAATGTGTATTTGTTTAACTAAATCGCGTTGATACACATAAACTTTTACGTAAATGTTTTTATTACATTACAAATACAAAGGAATAAGGTAATATACTAGGCTAAAACGGTACCCCCATCTTTTAAAAGCTGGTCGCTTTGTGGTAGATTTTACTTTTTGCTTGATCAAGAGTAAGAAAAATCTGATATGTTCCATTCATATGCCTTTCTCTTAATCTCTGCAACAAATTGTTAAAAAGCTTATGCTTCTATTTACTTCATGCTAATCGAGAAAAAAATTGGCAGAAATACACTTATTACTTGTTTCCTTGTAAGTAGAAGCGAAATAAAGGAGTGCCATAGGCTAAAGGTGACATTCAAAAGCTGGTTACTATGTAACTTAGTTCCTTTGTTTGTATGGACAGGAGTTGACTAATTCCTGTATGAGAAAACCAGCAATATCTCAAAAACGAAGAACTCTAGGGAAAAAATGTGTATAACACATATTGAGTGTTTTAATGTGTTTCACATTCTTTGTGAGGTAAGTTTTTGTCTTATCTCTTACCGTTTAGCAGTTATGCAAAATTCGTCAAGAATAAAGTGGTCTTCGGAGGCTATTCCCAGAAAATTCAAAATATACATTTTATTTGTCAGGTAAATATCTTTAATATACGGTATTTTAATCAAATTCGTTAAGGGAATTTTTAAAAAAATCACAATTTTCGAAACATTTTCCATTTAAAGGGTAGTTGGGGTGGGGGATTTTCTTTAAAATCTTCGTGTCGCATCCTTAAATACCAAGTTTTGTATTCAACGGTCTATTCATTTTTGAGCAATGCTGCCACAGACACACACACACACACATACACACACGAGCCTAATTCTAAAAATGCTTTTTTTTAATTCAGGGGGACCCAAAACATGTATTTCCGGTGAAATCTCGGTATCGAAATTTTGGGTGCGTTACAATACCTTCTCTATACACTATGTACATAGTTCGTGTAGAGAAAGTAAAAACAAATTACGTCAGCTAAGCATTGAAACGAATAATAAGGCAGAAAGGAGAAGAAAGAAATGTTTGACATAGATTGTGTGTTTTAACGAGATCTAATTTTTTGTTTAGTTATATTTTGTCTACTCCTTGTGGCTTACTGGTTAAAATAAAGTTATCCAGAATGAAGAGCCTATCATATAATTCAAGATATAGCCTTTATTATAAAATGCAATTTTATATACTGAAACAGCAGTAATGCATTCTATTTTAATCTAAATCTTTAGAGTCACTTTTGAGAATATAAAACATTTTGAAAAGTCTTCTGTTTAAAGAGTGCGTCTTGGTGCGAAAAGTTTACAAAAATCTACGTTTCGTTCCTTGGAAAATATTGAACTTAATACGAGGCGTGTACCGCTTCGGAAAAAGGCATAACATATTTTTTTTACAAAATTTGTTTATACATGAATTAGCATTCCTTAAGCTATTCTTCGACATAGTTTCAACCATTGTTCAGACATTTTTCATAGCGGGGAATCAACTTTGTTTGCCCACTTCAAACAAAGCTGCCGCCAGTGAAGACAGTCATTGTTGAACATGTTTTGGATCGTCCAACATTGAATTTCCTAACCCACTTTCAGCCTTTCCATCTCTCATTACATTTTCAACGCAAATCTCTGTAGTGAGGATGAATTTCAGCTGGCTTAACATTTCTTGCGTCCTAAAACCGTATTACGGAACACATTTCACAGTCGGTGGAATCGAAATTGTCTTTATTATTTTGAACAATACTAATAACTGGAAAGAGAATATGATTCGGCTGTAGTGGCGTCGTTGTTCAGATAATAACCAGAAATGCGAGTGTGTACGCCTGGAACTGCGACACTGGCGTTGCAGTAGAACGAAATCGTATTTTGTGTTCGGACACTCCTCGTTATAAGTTATGTATTTAACCGATTTTGCGTTGTTTTGTTGTTGTTTTTAGTAATAGTTGCTTATAGGCACACTCAGGGACAAGTTAAAAAAAATGTTTTTATTCAATGACCCCCTAAACATGTGTTGGTTGATTGATTGAAATCCTGGTATGAAAGTTTTGGTTGGAATGCAATCATTTTGCTACCTGCTATTCACATTCTACATACGGTGTTATGGTAAGTAAGAAAAAGGAGAAATAAACAAAAAACGGAAAATAATGTAATACTTTCTTCCCGAAATGAAAAAAAATATGGAACTACAGCCACATGTCCTAGTGATGTAATCTTACTTAATAACACAAAATACACGTCATTTTCAACAACAAATTATTATTATTATTATTTTATTATTATTACTATACATTGACATGGCCTTAGATTCTTTTTTTTTTTTTTTTTTTCTTTTTTAACGATACCCAAATGAATTCCTACACAAAAGTGCAATCAGTTTTCCATGTTTGCTAATATCAATGTTAGCATTTCCCATTAAACAATAGCAATGTGCGAATGATGTGCATTATCTGCTCTTTCCGTAAAACAAAAACCAACCTGAAATTTTCAGTAAGCACCTTTAAAAGGAGTGTACGCTACTTCATAAAATCTGGACTTTTTCCGTGACAAACAACTAACAGAACTGTCTCACTAGCAGCACATCTTATATCTTTGGGTTCTTCAAAATTATCAATTTTGCATTTAAACTCAAAACATAAGCAATGCAGTCAATATAAGTACAACAATCTTACAACGCAAATTCCTTCGATCGTTCCAAACTGCCTTATATCTAGTCAATAATTCCAAAGTGACCCAATGAAATAGTTCCACAAGAGTCGATAAGTATAAAAGATATGCGACATTTTAGCTCCGGTCGTGGAGACAGTATATACAGATGAGAGGTGAATAAGTGCATATAATTTGATATTTAGTAGAGAATAAGACCATGTGTTTCTAATTTTGTCCACTTACTAATTGCAGTTTCATAAATGGACAAATTTTAGGGTCTGAGTTGCCTTACCAGTGTTTAATTACGTCACAACACTGCCAACATGTGTTTAATGCAGCTCGCACACCACCGACCTGCTTTCACGTGATTCGGAGGAAACGAGGGACCGATTCAGTTGCTAACTTTCCTTTACACAATGCATTATTTTTCATGTGATGAATTATCATAAATTACGCCGCAACTATAAAATCCTCCAATGCTGAAAGGGACCTTTAAAAGAACAATGAAGGTAATGTTTAGTTTAAATAATTGAAGCGCATGTTAGTTTTAGTTATGTATTTGTTCAGTAAAGCCAAATTGAAATAAGGAATCATAATGTCACTGTGTTCAATATTTTGGAGTTGCACCCAGAATATATTGTGAATCCTAATCAATAATTTTGTATGAAAATAAAACGTTTGGGTGTCCTCCGTGGTCGAGTGGTTAGCAAGCCGACTTCTCAATTGGATTTCCCGGGTCCGATTCCCGGCTGGGACAGGAAATTTTTCCTTAAACAGAAGCAATCTCTATCCCTCACAGAGTCTGATAGTATGAATGTGAAAGTGAATGTGCGTGCTTAATTATGTAAAATGATTTAATAATTACCATAACATTTCAAAAGATAAAATCCCCGATATGTCCATAGCAGAATTAGAGAGAGAGAGCGAGAGAGAGAGTGAGAGAGAGGGAGAGAGAGAGAGAGAGAGAGAGAGAGAGAGAGAGAGAGAGAGAGAATGTATGGCTGCGTAAGCTGAAGTTTCAGTGCGATCATATTCTTCGCTCACACCACCCCCTATAGAGCAGAGCAAAGGATAGAGAGTGAACTGTGTGTGGCCTGTAATTTTCCTCATAAATGCAACTTTAGAAAATAGCGAAAAATTCCAGTTACTGGATCACCTCATTGTCCTGAAACGCCGATGCAAATATTTTCACTTATTTGCCTCCCATTGTGTATACACAACGGGGTTGAAACAGATTATTTCAACAACACATTTATAGCCTTCGGGATAAAACCTTCAGGCTCCAATTATATAGCTCGTGGAAAATCATGTTTTGTTTCCCTCATTGTATAATATACTATTACAATAACTCACTGATCTATTTATGAAGTGGAAAGATAAAATACGGGTTGGAATTAAAATAGGATGTAGTATACCAGTAAATAATGCCTATGCAGGAAACAGAACATTATTTACAAATAAACTATATAGATTAAAGCGAAACATAATACACTACAATTTAAATATATCTACAAATAAGAACAAAAACAGTGGCTGTTAGAGTTGATTGAATTAATTGAAAATAGTAATAAATGGGAACATTTTAGAACAAGTACTTCACTTCAGTTATCTAGATGTGATATTAGTTTTAAGTATGGCAAAAACATTGAGAAGAAGATTAAAGAATTTCAAACTATCTATGGCACAATTGGAGGAACTTTCCGTCATCTATATGACAAGTTTTTCTATCTACCTCATGCTAACTAAGATAAATATTAACAAAAATCTTTAACTTGTTGGCTTGTAAATAGAAGGGAAATAAGGGAATACACAGGTTAAAGCGTTAGTAAAAGCTTTTTAAGAGTGGTTACCAAGTGGTTAAAATACGTTTCTTTGCATTCCCTGGAGTTTACAAATTCCTATATGAAAAAAGCTATTTTAGTATTTTAAAACTGAAATCAATTAGAAGCAATATATCAAAAACGACCAACTTCACGAAAAATCTGTGTATGACATGAATTATGCGGTTTAAAGACATACATTTTTGTGTAGTAAGTTTTTATCTATGTCTTACGGTTTACTTGTTAAGCAAAATTCAGCAAAATTCATCCAGGATAAAGAGCTCTCTAGAGGATTTTTCCAGAAATTTCAAGATCTACATTTTGTTTGTCATGTAGATATCTTTAATATATGGTATTTTAATCAAAGTTGTTGGAGCGTTTTTGAAAAGTCAAAATGTTCGAGATTTTTTCCACGTAAAGGGTAGTTTGAAGTAGAGAGGTTCATCTCAAAACCTTGGCCTCGCAGTCATGGAATATACTAAATTCGAATCCCAAGTTTTCTATTTTACTGTTTCTTTCTTTTTAAATTACTGTGCTCACAAACACACGGACACGACATACACACACGAATATTTTTCTACAAATGCTTTTCTTGGATACAGGGGACTCTAAAACGTGTTTTTCCGGTGAAATCTCGAAATAGAATTTTTTGTAATGCAATACCTTCTCTATACATGGTACGTATAGAGAAAGTAAAAAAGAAAGATCATGCATACAGGCAACAGAGATGAAGTTCATGGGATACTTAACGAGATGCACTAAAATGAATAAAATAAGGAATGAAACAATAAGATCAGATTAAAAATGTTTCAGTAATGATTAGATAGAACAAAATAGAATGGAATGGAAGGATCATTTTGACATAATGATTGGACATTTATTATAGGTAGTGAATTATTGATCAATTGGAAAGAGATCTGGGTAGACTTCGTAAGAGATGAATGGATGATATCCATCCAGAATAGGTGATTAAAACTTGTAATCAGAGCTAGGAAGCTCGTACCGTTCACCGTTGCGCAGTATAGGTTGCGACCGGCCATTTCGCTGCATCAAAACGAATCATACATAAGTACCACAGTGGAGAGGTAAACAAACCTGTTGTGAGGTACTGTTTTCAGAGAGTAAAATAACTTGCCATTCGTTACTGCACCCTATTTAGATCATTAATTATGTACAATATACAAATTGACTGACTGGTTTCCTTCTTTACATATGTACATTATGAAAACACCCAAGCAATTATAACACGGATTGTAATATTCATTGATAAATGTAAAATAATATCCAAATAATAAAATTAATTTCTTAAATATCTTGAGACTCATACTAGGTAAAAACCAAAGCAGGAATTAAACTCAATTTTTACTCAATTGCAGCCATATTACTGAAAACAATAATGTACTTCTGAAGCCTTTCAAAAGAAAAACTCATTTTACGTTCCAACAAACAATATTTTTAATGTTAAAAAGTTAATTTCACTGGCATGATGTGATCGGGGCATATTGGGAAGATGTTATCAGTTCCATATATGCATCATCAAGCAAATATATTTGCTGAGATCTAAGCCTGCAGTTTGTATGCAATACATCCCACTAAACGCTGCATTCTTTTCAATTACACTTTTCATTTTCATCTTTAGTTCAGGTAGAATGCTCGTGGTTTGCTAAACATGCCGCACAAATTCAGTTCAGCTCCATATTTCTGAACTGTAACAGTGTGCTAGTTGAGTGTAACTCTTTGAAATAATTTGCAATCACTAATATATTTCTGTGAAGCTGTTCTGTTACTAGACATTTGACAGTTTGTATACTAGAACTACCATAGGTTTCTAAATAAGTACATGAAAAAGTACACTGCTAGAAACTTTACTATGGTTGTAAAACAAATTCATTTTGCTTACATTAGAACAGACAAAGGTGTAAATCCAATGCCTTGCTTGCTACCAACATGGTTTTGCAGTAATAGCTGTTTTGCAGTAATGGGTTGCACTCTACGCTGACCTTTGCTCATGCGAGTAGTATAGTATTGCCACTCTTACCCTGCATAAGGAAATTGGTACGAACTTCCTAGCTCTGCTTATAATCATTGAGGAGAAGAAGTTAAATAGCTGGGTTAAAACAAGAAATAAAAAAGGAACAAACATCAGAGCATTTGGACAAAATTGGATTCACCATATGTAGAGAGTGTGCGAAGAGAGAGATTCACTACTAGCGAGAAACTACTAAGCAAGTAGATACACGTCAAGAAGTTGGACGTTCTAGAAAGCATTGGGCTGATGCTTTATGGGATTGAAATTGGAAATTTATAATTTGGAGTGATGATTTAAAGTGGAATGAGAGAAAACAGAATGAAAACTCTTTCTAATAAGCAGAAGAGGCAGTAGAGTTTGAGACTCACATTCAACAAACCTAGAGAGGGCTGGTCATCCCATCAATGTCCTTCCTTACTTTCTTCTTCTTCTTCTTCATTATATTTTCTCCGTTAGCTAGGCAAAAGCCGAGATGCAGTTTTGTGAACATGAGTTTTCCTATCTCTTATCTCTTTTTTTTTTTGTAGCTTAACGTCCTTTAATCTGGTTGGTCATGTCGGACGATGAATAAAATTGTTGAAATTATGCTCAAATTATCTGGGGGCCATGGAGCTTTAAGTTACTCGACATTCGTCTTCTCAGGATAAGGCAAAACCCCGAAAAAAAAACCTTATCCGGGTAACTCACCCTAAGCGAGATTCAAACTTACGACCTGCTCAATATGAAGCAGACACGCTACCACCCAGGTGGACTGGATTTCATTGCTTTCTCATTGTATCCAGAGGGTTGGATTGCATACGTTCAGTAAGTTCACCAATAGGCATAAAGGCTTGTCAACAATGAACATGCCAAGGAAATGTACAATTCAGCTAAATATATATATGAACATTAGGTGTGGATATTAAACATAAAATGACATTATACACAAGTAGTATGAAACAAAGTAAGGATAATTTTATATACTTCCCTGCAGTTGTAATACCAACATATTATGTATAAAAAAATACACTATGATTACATATGTATTGCATTACTTATGTTTCAAATTTCATGGCGTTTTACTGCCTGTTGCGGTGGTAACTGGTTGCGGGTTCGTATCCCAGGCGCAGGTTATAGGTATTGGGAATGGTGTGTGAGTGTGGGTGGACTAGCTCAGGGTTTTTAGTAGCATGGAAACTATTTCAGGTGGTGGTATGACACAAATGCTATATTAATTTAGTTAAACCTTTTCCGCCGTAGAACACACACGTATTCCTCTTAATTTTCTCTTGTGAAACTACTTTACGCAAACGCGACTATTGTTATTTATTAATTTTGACGCCGTGATTTATTACGTATTCTAGTCAATATTAAACAACTATATCCCTTAAGATTAAAGGCAGCCTGTTCGGCTCCACCATGGACTCTAAATATCACATCTTAGTTGTGCGGAGGTTCTTCACCAAGTGCCTCACAATGTCGCCTGAGATCATTGCTTTCTGTCCCGTTATGTTCCCTCAGTTCAATGCACGGACGTAACGGTATATTGTGCCACCAGCTCGTGACAACAAATCGCTACCTATATGTGTTTAAATTCTTTCTACCCTTCCCATTTTCACTATACATTTATATTTCCCTTCTGAATAATGTTTTGCCTCGTGACAAGACATGTACTGTCTCATTGTACGTCTTAATATTTGTTATAATTTATTTGCATGGCATTGATTGTGCGTTCGATACACACACATTTAAATAGCTTTCATTAAGTATAGATTAGGAGTGAAATGTATCTTAAAATGATTTTTCATTAAAACAGATAGAACTACTTACAAAGTTACATGAGTTTTATCAACCGCATAATTATTACTTGTCATTCAGATAATTTTGTAAGGAATAAAATTATTTTGAGCAAAGGTACTCTTTAGCAGCAATTTTAAATGCATTATAAATGTCAACTTTTCCACTTAGATTATTCGGAAGAGAATTAAATATGATTATAGTTTCATAATATACACCTTTCTGAAAGCAAGAAAGTTTTACACTGAGCTTTGGATGTTATCTTTTTGTCTAGTATTTATATTATGAGCTTCATTGTTTATTATAAATTTGACTCGATTACATACAAAGAATTTTAAGATAGAGAATATATATTTGCAAGTAAGAGTTAATATCTTCAGTCTTCTTAAAACAAATCTTTGCAGGAGTATCTGCTATGGGTATTTGAAATAATTCTTATAACTTTCTTTTTAACCAGTACGTTAAAAAATAGTAGGTTTTGGAAAACTAGATTCTGGAGCAAATGTCAATATTTAATTTTCTTGGGTGTAAAATATCATATTTTAAACAAGTAGATATGCATGGAAAGATAAACTTAACTACATAAAAATATTAAAAACTAAAGCAAGACCTGGCTTGGTAATTATATTCTACAAATCTGGGCAATACATATTTTTAAAAATGAGTTGGAAACCTTGACTAATTTAAAACTACATTTTCAAACAATTCAAGAAGCAGAAATGATATTCCTGAGATTTATAGCAGCGTAATCAAAACTGAAAAAAAAACAATGTAAATATCCAAAAATAATTTAGATGTAAACGAACTATATAGCATCATAAAAATTCTAAAGTAAATTGGAAGTTACATTTGGACAGAATGCAAAACAATTTACCCACTCACAAGGGAAGAGAAAATAAAATTGACGAAGGACCCTGTGGAATCAGTCATTTGGAGCCATAACGGGTTGAAGCCCAAACGACGAACTAGATTCATTTTTCCCATGACGCTTTGAAATGCATTTACGGAAATTTCCAGCCAAAGTTATTGCAGTTAAATGGCATTTAGAAGCCTTTATTCCTGCTCCCCTTTAATGACTTTTATCATCTGTATCGTGTGTGGCTAGGCCGTCTGAACAGACTGTCCTGTAGTCTACCCCAAAAATGTTCAATGGCATCAAGGCTCGGAGAGTTTCCAGGCCAGTTAGCACAAACGTCATTAAATAAATGCCACTCACATATTACAAAATGCCGCAAATTAAAATGGTTCTGACGTTTGCTATAAGTCTTGTCAACGTTAATTTATTAAAACAACATGTAAGCGTGTATTTTAAGTTATGGTGAATTTCATGCGTGAAATTGCATCAGGGAATGAGCAACTTTGAGGCTTCCAGTAAATTCCAGCTTAATAAACATGCTTTGACATATGCTAGAAGTCTGCTATTGTGTAAGCTTTAAGAGAGAAAATGCGCGACATTTCTTAATTCTATATTAATAAGAATGTATTCTTAAATTTATACTGCAATGAATACACATATTTTAGTTGCATTATTTCTATTGATTTTTATGTTATTAATTGTTTAATTGGGCATTTTATGGTGAACAAAAATATTCCACACTATAAAAGCTATCTGTTTTCTGATTCAAATATCTATTTTGACTCCACGAAATATTTAAGAACAAATGTTGGAAGCATATCTTTATTGATATTTAAGTTGTTTAGACAACAAAATAAACTCATGGGAAACATTTTTCAATAATTTTAGTGTAGTTTAGATATTCTAATTAGTATTGCTCAAATGATAACCAATGAGACAAAATCACTACCAATATAGAAAAAAAGCGAGAAAAATACTTTGAAATTCTAAGGAGGTAACTGGCTTTGTGCCCAGGAACATTTAAAATCTTATACACATTTTGGGGATTATGAGTGACAAGACATCAAACATAGAGTATCAAATTAGATGTTTTATTCTTAATAATAGACCTATAAACAAAAATCTGACATTCACATGATTTTCTGTAGCTGTTGCACAAACTTTCCTTGCAACAATTGTTCTATTATTTACGTCATGCTAATCGAGATAAACATAAGCAGAACGACTTCCCACTTGAGAAAGTTTAAATTAGTTTAAAATTGAAACCAATGACAAGGAATATATCAAAAACTGTTAATTTTATTAAAATTTATATGACATAAAATTTGTGTTTTAGCGAGATCTATCTTTTTTGTGAAGTAGCTTTTTGTCCCTCCTACGATTTATAAGTTACACAAAAGTCATCCGGAATGAAAAAGTCTTCAGAGGCTTTTTCCAAGAATCTCAAGATATACACATCTTTAGTCATGAAAGTATCTTAAACATATGGTATTCTAATAAAAATCATTGGAGCAATTTTTGAGAAAATCAAAATTTTCGAAAAATGTTCCATGTAAAGGAGTTAGGGGTCGGGTGGTTTCTTGAAAATCTTCGTGTTGCACCCTCGGAAGAACTTAAATACCAAGTGCGGTGTTGAACCGATTTTACATTTTTAGCTATACTGACCCCCACCCCCATCACACACACACACACACACACACACACAGACCCTCATACGAATATATTTCTACAAATGTTTTTCTTTGTTAATGGGGGGTATCTAAACATGTACATTTCCGGTAACACCTCGGTATCGAATTTTGGGTGGAATACAATACCTTTTCTATCTGATATGTGTATTTTATATACGTGCTAGAAAAGTAAAAGATTTTGCACAGCTTTCACCTGTAGGTACCCTTAAAGAAAATTCTTCTGCGAGTTACCACAAAAGAAGTTGTATTCTCAAGTACTACATTGCAATAGAAATTTATATTTTATGTTTATAAATTCACTTGTAAAAGTTATTTAAATTTCTTTTGCATTTATGAATACATGAATAGTATATTTAATTTCAAAATACGAATGCTTATTTAAAATTATTCGCTGAGTATAACATAATTCGATTTTATTACAGGAGTTTATCATACTCATGCTTTAAAGTTATATGTTTATTTTAATACACAAATATACGATACTATCATACATTTTGCTTACATTTCATACGTCCACTTCCTCGCGCTCATGCCTGGCTACGGGCCGGCAACTCGTTTCAGGTTCCCCATTCAGTGCTTTTGTGCTATTAGGATTCTGACACTGGGCCTTCGCTTGTAAGCCCTAAAGGGGTGCCAGTCCTACATAAGGGAAAGGTAAGCCGACTACGAAAAAAATAGATGATAACAGATCAGACCTCGTTCAGGGAGTAGCGAGCCTGCCGACGTCAACTCCAGGCTCCTCTGGTTCGGAGGAAAGTCCCTGGATTAGAAACCCTTGTCCAGAGTTAAGGGGGAAAACCCAGGGAAGAAAGGGAATGTAACCGCCTGAACTTAGGAAAGTGGCAATCTTCCTTTGGGGTAAGTTCAAATGGAAGCTGATGCCCTTAGATATTGACATTGGAATGCCAAATGCTAGGGGAAGAAAACCTCGAAATGAAATTATCTGGTCCTCCAGTTGGGTTTGATGTGTATTTCGGAAACAATCTGTTGTAAAGGATCCACAAAAGTGGACGGTTCAATCAGGAAACTGAGTAGCTTACGAAGCAGTACATGACTTGTGTACAATGGAACGTTAAACATATTTAGGAAAAAACATTCAAGAGTAGGAAGGTTGTAAAATTGGTGTAATGGTACTATCTGAAACAAAAAGCAAACAAAAATTGCTCTCGCTAACATAAGAAACACAGCGTTATAAATAAGGAAATGAAACTTCATCAATAAAAAATTACTCAAGAGTTCATCTAAAATTAAAGTCTGATATATTCCATTCACATTACTTTATGTAGCTGTTCTATATGCAAACTATTCTTATAAAATATTATTCCATTATCTACGTCATGCTAAACGAGATAAACTCTAGCAGAATTAATCTTATATACTTACCTCCTTGTGAGCACAAGTGAAATAAGAGAATACATTACGTAAAAGCAATAATCAAATCTTTTAAAAGATGTTTACTAAGTGAAACAATTGATATTCGGTTCGCTTTGCATAGTTTAAAATTTGAAAAGAATATCTCCAAAAACAGTAAACTCTATTGGAAAAACGCATTTGACATAAATTATTTTTTTAAAGAGATCTGCATTTTTGTGTACTAAGTTTTGTCTATCTCTTACGGCTCAACTTATGCAGCTTTACCATAAAACAAAGCTCCTAAGAGGCCATTCCCATAAAAAATTAAAAATACACATTATATTTGTGAGTAATTATGAGGAAATATCTTTAACATACACTATTTTAATCAAAATTCTTAGAGCTATTTATGAGAAAATCAAAGGTTTCAAACATTTTTCTATGTAAAGTGTAGTTTGTGGTGGTGGATTTTCATGAAAATATTCGTGTCGCATCCTTGGAAAATAATGAATATAAATATCAAGTTTCTAATTTAACGGTTTTTTACTTTTGAGCTATGCTATCCACAGACACAAACACACGAACCTTTTTCTAAAAATGTTTTTCTGAATGAGGGGATCTCGAAACATATTTCCGGTGAAATCTCGACATCGAATTTTTGGGAGGAATACAATATCTTCTCTAGCTACTATGTACATTTTGTGTAAATACATAGATACGAGATAAACTAAAAGGTCATGCATTTTATAGTTTAGGGTGTTTACGGACCCCATGATAATGCCAGAATAGCACAAAGAGAATTTTGTAATGAGTTGACTAACCCTCTTGACCAGAAACCATAGAGGGAGCTTTGTATAACTAAGGATTTTAATTAAAGAATGGGTAAACAAGGAAAATCAAAATAATTGGGAGATTTGGCAGAGAAGTGGTACACCACAATGGAGAGAGATTAATTATGGAAATGTACTTACCGCATGAACTCAGGATTTGGAATTGGTTCTTTCAAGATAAACAAATTTATAAGAACACTTGGTCCCAAACAATGAGAAATAAAATAGGCATAATTATGTAACAAATCTTCTGTTACTACTAATTGATTACAATAATGCGTGGTATTTGTATTTTTCGTATATACGATGCTCGCTGTGGTGTTTCGCGTCTAATAGGTTGATTAAAGAGCTCGCCGGCCCCCATGGCCGCGCTCGCCAAAGCGTCTCGCTTTGGTGTTTCGCAGCGCAGGGGATCGTGGGTTTGAGTCCCGCCTTGGGCATGGGTACACACATTAGGTAAATAAAAAGTAGGGTATATAGCGCCGGAGTCCCGATCAGACTCCGGAACTGTATTAAAAAAAAAAAAAAAAGAGCTCTGTGTTTTATGTTTTTTTTTTAAATACAGTTCTGGAGGCTTGTCAGAACTCGGGCGCTGTATTCCTTTTTTCTCCATTTTTTTCCAGTTTCCTATATTACCTTAGTAGACCTTGTTATTCTTAAGTTTTCCTTTTACACATACGTACACAAACATAGACACATTTACAAACACAGAAACACCATGCCCAAGGCGTGACTCCAATCCACGATCCTGTGCATCACGAAACGCCAAAGCGAGACACTTTAGCGAGCGCGGCCACCGGGATCGGCAGTGTTCGAAACCCGCAAGGCAGTTCGGGAGATTAAGGAATGGTGTGGACGCCCTATCTCAGGTTGTGTCAGCATGGAATCTTTCTCATGGTGGGATTAAGACACAAATGGTTTCCTTTGAGTTTACAAATACTGTTGAACTCATTTATTTTCTTTCTTTAGACATTATCTGCCGTCGAACACACACACATTCCTCTGAAGTTCTCAACCCACCCGCCCCTACAACCACTATGCACACGACCACGCCGATCATCCCTTATTATGGTGTATTAATTAACACTGTTCTTATAATGACCGTACATAGCCCATTCGTATCCTCCGATGAATCAACTGGCATCTGTTATTTCATCGCGTTACTCGACTATCAATCCACTCCGCTTATCTTTAGAAATGACTTAAGTAACTTTACAATCAGGTTGTAGAATTTATGTAAGAGGGAAGGTAGAAGTGTGGCGCTTGGAGAGGACGAAGTAGCTATGTGTCAACTTAAATCCCGTTCTGCTCCAAAATGTACTTTATACGGATGTGTACCCTCCCATAAAAGTAAAGTGGCACAATACTCTAAAGAAGAAAGGACCTGGATAGAGAAGATACAGTTACTGCTCAATTTTGTGCACTTTACTTTAGACGTGTTCCTAGTATACGTGTCCAGAGGGATAGAGACTGAGGCATCTAAAGTAGGAAATACTATGTGAGATCAGTAATTGAGTGCCTTGGGGATTTAGATGTTAGGAACATATAGCTGTAGAGAAATAAAGCGGAAATAACTTCACAAAAGCCTAATATTTCACATAATGTAGCGTTAAGGATAAGATGATTACCATAGCTAAAGTGTAGCAACAACCATTCTTGTCCTCTAAATGGTAGAGTTATGACCAACCATATAACTTTCTAATCATTAAAACCATAACGGGAGGAAATCCACCGGAACTGTCACTAGACCATGACTTGAGATAACGCAGATCACAAATCACCCTCCATACCTCGTACAGTCTTTTGACGTTACAGACATTCATATAAACATTCATATAAGTGATATGAGCGAGTAATTGGGGTACGTGAAGATTGAAGTTCACTGCACATATACCTATATAAGAAATCAATATGAACTCTCCAAACTAGTTTTTCAACAAAAAAGACAAAATAAACATATAAATAAAAATAAATACAGCCAGGAGTAGTAAAATCATTGCAGAATGATATGTTTCACGACAGAATTTTATATTATAATAAACACTTGGACATAAACATGGAAATTCTGTTTGTATATCTATAATTCCTGTTACTCATGATATTCCCCCGGTGCCTATATAGTAAAATTGGGTGTTAAATACTACCAAAGATATTATACAATTGAATGTAACGTATATATTGATATACCAACTATATAAATTGCACTTGGAAATTCAACTTGTATTAATAATAAATTGCGCTCCAGTTTTGAACTTGGAACCACAGAGAAGCTGACATCTAACTTATAATGTGAATATGAGCCATGTCGGTTAATGCTGATGAAAGTTGAATATTTAAGTGACTGCATAGCCTTTTTATTTCGAACAAATTCTAAAATAGGCCAAGGACGAAAAGCTATAAAAGTGCTTGTGTATTCAGGATAAAAACTGTGAGAGTGAAGCAAACAGTAGTAATTGAAATGTTTGTGAATAAATTTGTTTACTCATAATGACGCCTTTTATTCAACATCGGAACAAACACGACCTGAAAGAACTCTTTCTACCCACCCACCATCTCACTTTTTCTCTCGCGCAGTTTCTCAATCAGAAAAGTGATTCTGTCCCAGTACTTGAGGGAAAAACACTGAACACTTATGATTTAGGGTCATTAAGCATTATACATCAAAAATCACCTATATCCTTTACTAAATGGAAACGTAGAAGACCGTATAAAATATTTAATGTTGTAAAATAATTACTGCCAGTAAAGCATAATGAAATAAATAGGAATTAGAACTGTTTGTTAAGTTAGTTAACTTCCCGTGGTTCCTAAGTGGCGCATTGGTCCTATCTACGATGTTTCCTTGATCGGATTTTATTAGTTCGTCAGTTTACCGCTATGCGTCATAGTGACGAGGGATCGGCTGCTCGCCCACAGATGACACTGTTGGACCAAATCACGACTTATGGACGCGAAATGGCGGATTCTGTCCAGAAACCGTCTTCTTTAAAGCTTTGAGGTTCTTTTGCGTACAAATAGACATTACATGGGATCACTGGTTTTACTTTCCTCACGAAGGTAACCATGCTAAGAATATTTGCGTAAAAATGAAGCATCACTCTCCGCCAGATTTGAACCTGGAATCTTGGGTTTCAGAGGGCGACCACATATATGTACATTGATTTTACTTCAGTTTGTGTACTTTTTATTAACTAGAGTAAGTAGAGAAAATCTGCGCTTTTTTGGGTTTTCGGCCCTTCATCGATTCTACCAATTGCTGCACGGTATTCTTTAAACCGTAAACAATTTCGTCGCCATTTCATATCATCCACTTCCTTACTTTCATACCAGGCATCGGCTGATCATCCACCCAGATCTGATCTAGAGCTTCTGCTTCTCGATAGGCGTCTGACCCCAGTCCTCGGAGGTGTAAATCATGTCACAATGACATGCAAGCGCAGACGTAACGTAACATAAGCGCAAGCGCGAGTCCTAAGCATAACGCAAGAAGTTGCCTCGGATTTCTAGATCTGTAAGTTTCATGCTGATATCTTCCAAGCCCTCCGCAAGTTTTAAACTGAATAACATAACCATCAACAGTATATAAGAAAATTCACTAATTCTTTTATAAATTAATACAACTGACACTCGCGACGGTGATGTTATAATATCTGTTTAACCAAAACATTGAGAGTAATACTAGCACTGCAGAAAGTGATAACATTGTAGTTAATGCAATGTGAATTATCTTTTTGTGCCTTATCATTTGTGAGAGTTAAGAAACCTACATCCATGAAATCAAAGAACGATTCGCAAGGAGATTGCTCTAACCTCTTGATAGAAGAAGGTATTGTATTCCATTAAAATGCAATACACAAATTTAACCGGAAATGCACGATTTGAGGACCCCGGTATAAAACAATTTAGAAAAAAGTCAGTGTATACGTGCATATGTGTGAATATGTGTATGTGTGTGTGTCTGTGGACATCATAACTCAAAATGGAAAATCTGTTACATATCAAACTTGATACTTAATTTAACTATCTTCCAAGGACGTGACACGAAAATTATCAAAAACATTTTTGCCACTGCAAACTAACCTTTAAATTGAACCTCTTTTTGGCATTTACAATTTTATAAAAAATGTGTCTTACGATTTTCATTAAAATGCTGTAGTTATATTAAAGATGTTTACATGCAAATAAAATATATATTCTGAATTTCTTAGGTATAGCCCCTGAGGTCCTCTTCATTCTGAATGACTTTTGCATAATTAGTATACAGCAAGAAGACAGACAAACACTTATTACACAAAAAAGGTAAATCTGGTTAAAACACACAATTTATTGCTACAAGGTTTTTTGTAGAACTAAGTAATTGTGAGATATCTCCTGTTATACGTTTCAATTTTGAAATATTTAAGTTTTCCTGAAATGGCAAGTATACATCCCTTTCATACCTCTTTGTTCTACACCCGAGTTTCAATGAAAATCACATAGCGAGGGTATCACTTTATCCCAGTCTGTCCCATTATTTTTCTTATAGTAAGGAACCAACTAATAAGGCCATTTCTAATAGCGTTTATCTTAATTACCATGAATCAGATAAAAGAATAGTATTTTATTGGAATAGTTTGGTTGCAAAAGAGAGAGAAAGTCATGCGAATGGGACACAGCCGATTTCTCAGTCTCTGATTCTACCTCTCCTTCATGTTCTATACGTAGCATTTGCGAAAAAACAATTAATTCAAAACAATGTTTGTGGAACCACTCACTAACTACAGTAAATAAAGAAAGTCAGGTCATTGTAACCCATTTGTTTTATTTAAAGAAATTATCATACTACTTCTTACACCCTTTGTATTGAGATTTCACCACAAATATATGTTTTGAAGTCCCCTGAATTAAAAAAAAAAACTTTTAGAAAAAGATACTTTTGTTGTATTTATATGCGTGTCTGTGGTAAGCTCAAAATGTAAAAGACCCTGTATTTCAAACTTAGTTTATTATCTTCCAAAGATGTAACATCAAAATTTTAAACAAAATCTCCCTACCCCTAACTATCCTTTATATGGAACAATTTTTGAAATATTGTTTTTCTCGAAAATAGCTATAATGGTTTTGATTGAAGTACCGTATATTAAAAATATTTATCTACATTGCAAACAAATGTATATCTTAAATTTTCTGAGAATAGCATCTGAAGACCACTTTATTCCGGATGAATTCTACTAAATTTTGCATAACTCATAAACCGTAAGAGATACACAAAAACTTTCTACACAATAAAAGTATATCTCGTTGAAATGTACAACGTTTGGCATATCATTTTTTTCGTGAAGTTACCATTATTGAAATCTTCCCTGTTATTGGTTTCAATTTATAAATATTTAAGCTTTCTTCAAATGGGAAATATTCACCCTTTCATATCTCGTTTGCTATATTCCCGAATTTCATTGGCTTTAGCCTAGTGACCCCTTATTTTTCTTTTCCTAATAAGGAAATAAAGGGAGTCTTATGAAGGCTATGTATAATTAATTAAAGATAATTTTATTTATTTTACCTTAATTTGAGATAATATCCTTTATTATCAATAAGCTATTTAAGCTTAAATAATTATTTTAATTCATTTAAATATTATGGAATAATGAAGACCATTTCTAATAATTTTTATCCTGTTACTCTGGTGTAGATAAAGGAAAAATATTTTGTTAGAATGGTTTTGTTGAAGTTAAGATAAATCAACTCATTTCAGTATTTTATTCTACACAACCAACCACGCTCTACACTTAGTATTTGCGAAAGAACAATTAATTTAATAAAAATGGTTTGTAGACCAAAATAAACTATAAGAAATAAAGTCAGCTCATTGTAACATATTTGATTTATTTAAAGAAATTGTCATAGATCTCTTTTGTTGCAGGTATGGACTGTCAAAGTTTTTATCTTGCCTAGAACAGTATCTACTGAAGCTGTAGAAGGTAAGGCGAGGTGAAGAGTTCTGCAGCCTTGCCAGATGGGAGCAGGTGCTAGCTAGCATTTCCTACATGTTCCCTAGGGAAGTCAGTGCCAAGAACCGGGACAATGGGAAAGGTTAACCCGAGCATAATGATGACGGTGACATCTAAAGGTCGCATTGTCAGTGCCCCAGTTAGAGCCAAGGCAGCCAACCGAGCGGAAACTTGGAGATAGCGCGACTTCACAAATGCTGGAAAGAATTGCTTTTATCGCCATAATTTTTCTTCCGCATCCGGTAGTTAGGGTTTAGAGGTTGCTTTACTGTTCATATAGTGCTTAGGCAAAACTTTTATACTTTACTTGAAATAGTGATGCGTTTTATATGTAACTGACGCAAGGAGGACAATAACTGCTCGTAAAAAAAGTTAAATAACATATGCTGCATGAGATTATTTAAAAATGGAAATGGATTATTCATGGATTATTCTAACTACTATGGCTTTCAGCATCCCATTTTATATTTGGCGTGAAAAACCACTTAATTTTCCTCAGAGGCCTCTTTATCAGGCTTGAGATTATTTTACGTACCTAAATCTACGACACGGGACCACCGATTTAACTTTCCTTCCTAAGAAAACCATGATTATTTGATACAGCTCAAGCCACTCCCAATAATAATAATAATAATAATAATAATAATAGTAATAATAATAATGATAAAATAATAATAAAAATAAAATGCTATTTTGCTTCCGGTCATAAATCAGTGAACGTGTAGGGAACTAAGACCCCCTCAAAGTGCAGTTTCAACTGGGATTTTTTGTTGGTGTTTAACACCCGCTTTGAATATAGGCAACACAAGCAATGATATTGATGATTCATGGAGCACCGGTGGAATGCGATGGCGGGGAAAACCAGAGAACCCAGTCAAAACTCGCTCTTGCGCAGCTTTGTCCACCAAATCCCCACCAGTGTTGCTTGGGAACAACACAGGTCGCATTGGTGAGAGGCGATTGGTCTAACCACCTGGCCACAGCGCGGCCTTATCTGGGAATGTATAGCGAGCAGCATTTGAGCT
Source organism: Hymenopus coronatus (assembly GCA_030762935.1). Lineage (NCBI taxonomy): Eukaryota > Metazoa > Arthropoda > Insecta > Mantodea > Hymenopodidae > Hymenopus > Hymenopus coronatus. The sequence goes on from CM060887.1 coordinate 43,998,816, forward strand.
TTGATAGGAAATTCTTAGCGAGCAATAGTAGCATCGCTGAGGCGAACGTTATAAAGAAACCAGTTGAACGTTGTAAAGTTGTTGCAGAAAATTCGAAGAAAGTTAAAAGTGATCAAATTCTGATTGTAATCAGTTTGTGGAAGAAACAAATATGTATGTGAAGAAATAAAGGAGAGCTTTGTTACACTGGTGTCAGGAGTGGCTGTCCACTGTCACACCTGCGTTAGTGGTTGCGTGTGTATGTGACAAGTTCTTTTGACATCGAAGCTATCATTTTTATAGCTGTCGATATCTGGGAGGAAACGTTCAGAAATAGTCGAAGTGCAAAGCACCCCAGGTGCCACAAACTCACTCAGATGGAACAACGAAGAACGTCATAGAACTTTCTGACAATGCATGTGTCGGGAGGATTGAAAAGCTATTTGTGTTCTGATTGTAAGCAATTTATGGAAGAAATAAATATTTTTTTGTGTAGAATTAAAAGAGAGAGTTTGTAACTTTGGTGTCAGGAGTGGGATAGTGTGACTAGGTCTGCGGACGTAATCGCTGAACAGGGGAAAATACATAAGCACTGCCCAGAGTAGATAGTCCCAGTTGAGGATGCATAGAGAGCAGCAGGTGACTGAGCTTCGATGGGAAATTTGTAGCGAGCAGTAGCAGCGAACATCAAAAGAAAACTATACGACAGAATTGTTGCGGAAGGATTGCAGAGCGGATGCTAATTTTAACCATTTTGTGGAGAAATAAAAGAATTCAGGATATACATTTTATTTTCCAAGTAAATATCTTTAATATACGGTGTTTTAAGAAAATATTTTCATGTAAACAATAGTTTAGGGTTGGGGATTTTCTTGATTATGTTCGAGTTGCATAACCAAACTTATATGTCAAGTGTTAAAAGTGTTATTTTTATTCAGGGACCCTCAAAACTTATTACCGCCGAAATTTCGGAATCGAATTTTGAATGGAATAAAATATATTCCCTACCAACACTATACGTTGTGTATATATAAATATAAGCTAAAAAATATAAAAATGCTTTATTTTTTACACAGAAGTCTCAAAACTTGGCTCTCATAGGCATGACATTTTCAATCATACCAACCTTTAATATTGTTTGAATAATAGTTTAAGACGGCGCCTTGGCAAGTGGTTAGACCGCTCGACTCTCACCTAGGTGGCCCAAGTTCGATCTCAGGGAAGCGCTTGTGGATTTTGTGGAGAACGAAGAACGTCAAGATGGATTTTCTCCGGGTATTCCGGTGCCATTCATTACAACTGCTTAGTAATCATCTTTCCTTTCATTAACTTCACCGTCATTTGATATCACTTCCTCACTTTCATATCAGGCATATGACTGATCACCTATTTTGGTTTCTCTCTTATTAAGAATGAATTAACAAGTGTATTTATTGACATAACAATATCATACATTGAACTTCAACAATCGCACGGGTTCACAACCGTACGTGCTTTTGTAATACACACTAAAAAGCAATATTAAAACAACAATAAAAAATTAAGAGTGTAAACACGAAAATAAAAATAAAAAGATATTCAAATACAGCAATTAAAATTTACAGCAGAGAGAACACCTTCATAAATGTACCCTCTTGTAATAGATAAATACACTTAAAAGAAATATATACACATAATATATACACATAACACATATACACATAATATATACACATATATAAAACCATAGCACAACAGTGACCTAAGTATGAGTCTACTACTGACCCCAGGCGATGGTTAGTAAGTCCTGGTGGGCGTTGTTTCTACATACGAGGAGATAAGCAGAGAAAGAAAGAAAGAATAATGGTGTAAACTGAAATGCTCTTTTTCGCTATCTACTCATTATTAGAGCTCGCTTCGGGGTTACGAATCGTCAGATTCAGGTTCGGTGCACGCTGAGTATAACTATGACTCGATGGTGTGGGCATGGTCAGTACAGCCTGTTTCGAATCCTGTTGCACCCTTTAGTATTGCTCACTGCCTGATCTTCTTCAGTCCCTACTAGTAGTTAAACCTGAAAACACTGAAAGAGAGCGCAAATTGAAAAATGTCAAAAATACGAAAGGTTAGGTGTTCAACGCTTAACAAACTTGTCGATGATTCAAACATATTTTGAGTGACAGGAGAATGGCCTTTTCTTTGGATACCTTAAAAAGTATCTTATAATTCACTGCAATGATTTCTGGATGTGTTTTGTTGATGTATGTTCATTCTTACCAATGCTCCATTTTTGTATCAAGTTTTATACTTTTATTTGTAAAAGTACAAAGTGTTTTTATTTACTGTTATAAAGTAAATTGTTTTGTTGTATCATTATGAATTATAACAATGCATATAATATCAATTAATGTAATGAGCTAATTTTGGAACGGATTATACCTCAAGGTGTGCATGTTTATGCTCCAAATCCTTCCCTACTACCCTCATTATACCGCTCTTATGTGTTCGTAACTGTGTGCGCTTTGGAACTCAAAACCAAGGTATACTGATAATGCATTTTGGTTTTCCTCTGATAACTCCACAGGCAAGCGCTGTCTAATAAGTCCTACATACGAAGAGAGTAAATAAAAAAAGAAAGAAAGAAAGAAAGAAAGAATAATCGTGTAAACATGAGCTACTCTTTTCCGCTATCTAGTAATGAGGTATAAATCACAGAAGTAGAAGACAAGCTTCGGAACCGTACTCTCAGATTTATTAAACATAATAGAAACGCTGATAACGGCGAAGAACAAGTGCACTCGAAGCGAAGGATGTTTTTCCCTGCAAAAGCAGATAATAAATGTTTCGTCAGGTTCTTCGTGAAGAGCTGAAGTCCATTGATCCTGTGCTGTAGTGCATTCCAGTGAGGTAATGGGAAACACTCTATGCCGCTTGGTGTTTTAATTAAAATACACAGCTCGGTAACTTATTGTTCCTCCTCGTGACGTCACATAGCGACAACTTCTGGAGACCACTTCTAAATAGTTTCACTCAACGAGAATTGTCTTTTCCACTTTCTGCTTTTCTTTCATCTTTTTTCCGTTCTGTAGTTCCTCATACTTATTTCTTTCTGTCAACCTGTTCGGTTTCAGTTGTCAGTGCGTCTCTCTATCCTCTTCATTCGTTTTGTTTCTTTTACAATAACGCTGGTTTCTTCGTTCTTAGCATTTTAATTAAGTAGGCCTGAATTTTCACTCAATCCTTAACTTTTGTCCATCCTATGTCTTTGTATTTGAGTTAACAGTTAATAATAACAACAACAAACACAACAATAATAATAATAATAATCATCGCGACAATCCGTTTCAATCCTAAATTAATCCTATACCGACCTCACGCTCACTTAGGCACGCAGAGGCGAATCATCCAACTAATACATGGAGGTGACGGAGCTATAATCACCCATCCAGTAGCTGAAACGTTGGCGGCCTGTTCCATCTGCTCAATGGGCACGGTTCTATGAACCGTACTTCAAATATGCAATCCTATTTGGGTAGAAACAAACCATATCGATAGACTGAAAAAGTTAATGCTGTACCGGGATTTAAACCAGTCGGTCTCCAGCCGGTGTTCTAACCACTAAGCTACCGTGTAACATCCCGGAACAGCATTAAATTCCTCAACTGACTCACATGTTTTCACGGTAAACCACAAGGTGATCTTAAATTATTTTGAGATGACAACCCGAATAGCCACTTACAATGTCGTAAGTACTTTAAGTTCGGGCTGCATATGTTAGCCAACTATAATAGTTTTGTATTAAGAAAACAATTAAATAAACACTAAATGTTAAACTGTAAGAGACAAAAAAAAATATTGCACAACAAATGTAGATCTCGCCAAAACAAGAAATGTATGCCCTTTACATTTTTGTTGTGGAGATCAAAATGGTAAATCTTTTTTGAGAAAATCAAAATTTTCAAAAAATGTTCCACTTAATGGGTAATTGGGAGTGAGGAGATTCTTGAAAAATCTTCGTGTTGCATACTTGGAAGATATTAAAGTTAATGCCAAGTTTTGTATAACGGAATTTTCGTTTTTGAGCTACACCTTTCAGACACTGACAGACACACACGAACTTTTTTCTCCTTTTTTTGCATTCAGGTGTCTCAAAACATGCATTTCCGGTAAATGTTTATATTTAGTTTTTGAGCGGAGTATACTACTTTATCTACTGTGAACATTGTACAAACGTGTTATAGAAAGGAAGAATGAAGTTATACGGGAGCAAATGCAAGTAATATCAATAAACATATTTTAGTCTATAGATGGAACAAGGTTATGATGGTATTAAAAGAGAGATGACCATTAAAACTATACAATTATCATCCTCCTCGGTGTAAGAAGAAAGGAGGACCGTCAGGTAGTGGATGGATGGTGTTGGAAGAAGGTATAGTAAGATAGGAAGATGATTGGAGAGACAAGAAAAGATGGAATGTGATGTGAGGTGCATTTTAAAAACTCTGTGTGTTACACTCACATGACTTTCTCTATATCCCTGCAACAAAGTATTCTTAAAAAGTTTATACTTCTATTTACTTTATGCTAATCAGAAAAAATGAACAGAAATAGTCTTATTACTTGCTTCCTTGTAAGTAGAAGCGAAATAAGGGACTACCATAGGTTAAAATGATAGTCAAAAGCTGGTTGCTATGTCAATGAAGTTCCTTTGTTTATATGGATAGGAGTTGACAAGTTCCTGTATGAGAAAAGTATAAGTTTTACATAGCAGAGACCAAAAATAAGGAATGTCTCAAAAACGACGAGCTCACGAAAAAAATGTATATAACATAAATTGTGTGAGTTAACGTGTTCTACATTTTTTGTGTAGTACGTTTTTGTCCATCTCTTAGAGTTAAACAGTTATTCAAAATTCACTAAAATTCATCCTGAATAAACTACTCTTCAGAGGCTATTCCCAGAAAATTGAAGATATACATTTTATTGTTTAGGTAAATATCTTTAATATACGAAATTTTAATCAAAATCGTTAGAGCCATTCTTGAGAAAATAAAACTTTTCGAAAAAAGTTCCATGTAAAGGTTAGTTGGAGGTGGGGGGATTTTTCTCAAAATCTTCGTGTCGCATCCCTAGAAGATACTAAACTTAAATACCAAGTTTGGTATTTTCCCGACTTTTCGTTTTTGAGTTATCGTGTTCACAGACACACGGACCTTTGTCTGAAAATGTTTTTTTTTTTGATACAGGGGGTCCTAAAACATGGATTTTCGGTGAAATCTCGGTATCGAATATTTGGGTGGAATACAATACTTCTCTATCCCTATGTACATTGTACATTTGGGGCTAGAGAAAGTAAAAATCTGTGTCTTATTCACCTTACTTGCATAACCTGTTCTGTAAACAAACTTCATGCAAAGTAGTTATTTATAACACACTAATCGAGATAAACAATGGCAGAAATAGTCTTATTATTTGCTTCCTTCTAAGCAGAAGGGAAATAAAGGAATACACTAGACTAAATACAAATCTTTTAAAATCTGGCCAGTATGTGAACCATTGAAGTGCCGTTCTTCTTACATTACCTAGGAATAAAACAAAAGAGAGATGAGATACGAATTATGACTTTACGTTTGAGAAAACCTTAAGTACCTAGTTTAAAATAGCAGCCAATAACAATAAATATCCCGGAAATGGTTAACACTACAAAGAATGTATGTAACATGAATTGAGTGCTTTAACGTGATCCGCATTTTTTGTGTAATAAGTTTTGTCTTGTTTTGCAAAATTCAATTTTCCTTGTAAGTTCCTTTAATATACAGTAGCTTAACCAAAAGCGTTATAGTCATTTTTGAGAAAACAAAACGTTCAAAAATGTTTCTATGTTATGTAAAGTAATTTGGGGTGGGGAATTTTGTTGAAAATCTTCATATCCTTGGAAGATACTAAACTTAAATACAAAGTATGTATGTGTGCTGTCCACACACACACACACACACACACAAAGCTTTTTTCTAAAAATACATTTTGGATTCAGGGGTCTAAATAGTATATTTCCGTTGAAATTTCGTTATAAAATTTTTGAGTGGGATAAAATAGCTTTTCTATGTACTATGAATGTTATTGCACATACGTGCTAGAGAAAATAAAAAGAAGAGGCATTGTATTTCTGTAACATCAGATTTTACCTTCTCACTAATTTTGCAGAGAGAGATATTTTTAGCAGCATACAGGATAGTCATCTCATAATTCTGCAGATGTGTTCGAAAATATGAGCGAATTACAAAAAGCTTTTTGAAACACATAATTATGGTAGAACGAGAGCCAGAAGAACAGCTCTCAAACTCTGCGAAAAAAAAAAAAAAAAAAAAAAAAAACTCTCAATTGCCAAAAGTTGGCGAGATGAGTGCTAAAACCACTTCCGTTATTTCCTCATTAACGTTTCTTGCAACAACTTCTCAAGTTTGGAGCTTCAGTGCAATTGTTTGGTAAGTTATTGTGTAACACGAGAGCCCCAGTATTTTGGTTTAATTAGCACGAGTTTGTGATTCTCCCAAGCAACATTTTCTATTGAGAGGATGAACTTCGACCTTCCTTTTGTTTTTTTCCTTCATCTGTCTTTTGTTTCCCCCGACATTTAATTGCGAGTAAAACTCTACCCTGCAGCGCAGAATTAAGTACAGCATTTCTGTTAAACTGGAAAGCAGGTTTTAGAGTAGCAGCGTGAAATGTAAAACCCCACATTTCCAATTTAGTGCCGTCAGCAAAAACAATAGAACTGATACTGATTACTGTGTGTTCCATCAATGGCCGCTGACAATCAAGTATGGAGTGTATATATCAAGCTTTGAAACAACTCTAGTATATGCATTTCTATGTTTTGTGCATTGCAGAAATTAATGTGAAAATTATAAGCTAGGAAAGAAATATGCCTTAATGACAGTAAGGTAGCATCCACTACATTTCAGATGCACTATTAAATCAAGTCCACAGATATGAGCAAAAAAGTTTTGAGCGCTTTCTTCTAATTATCATTAAACCGCACGCAACACTCATAAGTCTATAGTATACCTTGAAAGCCAACTGCTTTTTCCAAATATTGGATGAGGACATTACATGGAGGCTGCGGTAGTGCGGTTTGCTATCGTAAACACCTTAAAATTCATGTGGAAACGGAAATTAAACAAAGGTCGGGAAATGATAGAGATTGGCTGCAATAAATAGCGGGTCAGGGAAATGGATGGAGTGTATGGAGGAAGATTAAGAAGCTGACAGCCAAACACAATTACACAATGCATGGAAAGGTTTAGTTGAAACTATAGCCTGGGCTACAATGTAAGTGGGGTGTGAAGCAATACTTAAAAACCAGCGCCAACATGGGCTGAGCAGCTTAGTTGGTGAGTGGTAAAAATTAAGAAGGGAAAGATATTTACGAAACCATTTATCATCTCAAACTGAGAGTTAAATATATGTAGATATGTTAGGTAGAAAGATCGTTTGGGGGGTTGGTAGATATCTGATGATAGATTTGAGATATGAAAAGTATGGTAGAGGAAGGGGATATAACAGCTAAGCTTGGTGCCGGGACTTTACAACATTAGTCTTGTTCTTCTCTTCTTGGCTTCTCTTCTCTTCTTCCATAAACCATAGTTTTTCAAGCATTTTTATTTTTATTTATTTTTACTTTTTTTACTTTTTTATGCCTTCAATCGCTGCTACGTTATCTCTTGACGTGCATTTTAGTGTCTTGCAAAACGCGCTTTGTGTTTGATTCATGTTTGTCGAGTGTCGCGCCTACCGAAGTTTGCTTTTTAGAAAGAGGCATGCTACGTTCCTTTACACATAACTGTCAGGTAGAAACTCTGTACGGCTTTCAGAGAAATTGGTAGTCAATCTCAGAGCTATTACTCATATTTTTGGTGTCTAATGAACTTTATTGTTTCTATTGGCATACATACAAATTAATAGCTTGTATGAGTATACTTTTCTCTAGATGTACCAAAGATGTACTTTATTTAAACACACGCATAAAGTAATGAAATTAGTTTATAAAAAATAACCGCTCGTTATGAACGCTGAAATAACTACGTTGCAAATTATCTAGTGAGTCACCCTCGCGGTGTAGTGGTTACCATGCCAGACTTTAAGCCCAAGATTGCAGATTCAAAACCAGTGGAGGGTGATACATTTTTTGGAGGCAAAAGTCCTCACTTTGATTTTACTAAAGTGTTTAAAAAAATACTTTTTCTGGATATGAAATTAAGAGAACCATACCTTGAAATAAGAAGGTTCCTGGACAAAATTCCACTAACTAAATTATCTAGTCATTGTAACCATATGCATAAATAAGCATCTTAAAATGAATAAAGATAGATATGCTACCTCATAAATTGGAAGGAATTAAAGATGCATTAACGATTCCTATAATGTTATGAATTAATAAAAAGTCGTTCATTTAGTCAGGGTTAAACAATGCATCAGCCTTATATACTAACACATTTCCGGCCTTTGTTATATTTTGTAAACAAGGTTTTACTCGACTTTCAAAAACCATATCGCTTGGAACATCAATAAATCAAGCAAGATCATCCATTCCAGTCAGCAGATATCGCTTCGAACGCGCCCTTTCGAACGAACTTGACCGCGCTCAACATTTTAGATTACTCAGTTGCATATACAGCAAGGCTGTTTTGAGGTAAAAACATTTTGTTTGGATTAAAATAGCCCAAATAATTTCTGTTATGCTGCCTTGGTTTGTCGTCTCAAGTTAGAACATTTCACAACAATAATGCAAAGCACACTATTTGGTTTCATTAGGTTCTTAAGGGTTCTATTCATATTTTATTCCATTCACCATTTATTGTTTGAATTCTGAATATCTCCTTTTATTCTCGTTTTCAGTTTTATCCTAGTTTAATTTAGTGGGAGTACCTCATTCTTTTGACTCGTTTCGTTTTTGTAGCATCATCTCTAGTCTCTTGAGCATTATTCAGTAAAGGTAGTATTGTTATTTTCTAGGTTCTAGTTTTCCTTTCCATATTTAAGTGTATTTATTTTTCCAATTTATATCGTTCATATAATCTACTATTATTGCCATTATATTAGCTCAACTGAAACTTATCTTTGTTATGTTTCCAGGATAGTTATCTCAATTTCTAAATACTTGATGTACAATATTCACATTAGGTAGAGACGGTATTTTTTGCACTAAAAGTACGAGAAATCGCTAGAAATACATGTTGAGAGGACACCAGATTCCAAAGTAAGCATTTTTAGAAAAATGTCTGTGTGTGTTTGTGGACAGCATAAATCAAAAATACCAAACTTGGTACTGAACTTCAGCAGTTTCCAAACTCGTGGAGGGAAGATTTTCAGCAAAACTTCCCACCCCAATTTATGATTTTCGAATTTCTAAAAAATGGCTATTGCGATTTTGAATAAAATGTTTTATATTAATGATGTTTACATGGTAAATGAAATGCAAATCTGAATTTTTTGGGAATAGCATTTAAGTGCGCTGATGATCAAGCGTATACCAACAGCTTTTAAAATATTTGACAATGGTTTTAGGCTTATTACCCTTCTACTTCTAAGGAACCAGGTAATAAGGGAATTTATAAAAAACGGTTTGTCTTGTTTAGCATTATATAATTAAAATACTCTGTATAAGAATATTTTGTTTACAGAACAGTTAGATAAAGTCATGTGAATGGAACATGTCCTATCCTTTTATTAATATATTTTTTTCATAATTTTCCCTTCACTTTTATTATAAAAAAGTTAATAGTAAATTAATGCTAGGGTTGGCTGATAAGTCCCGGGTCTCTCAATGAAAACCGCATTTAAAAACATGTTTTCCTTTATTTCTCAACATAATCTCCAGAAAGGCTAATACATTTGTCATATCTGTGTTCTAATTTAATTAAACCATCTCTGTAGTGCGATTTATCAAGATCCTCAACATAACCATTTACCGCATAAATAACTTCCTCGTTACTGTGAAATCTTCGTCCTTCAAGAATTTTTCTGAGGTTTGGGAACAGATGGTAGTCACTGGGTGCTAGATCTGGCGAGTAGGGTGGATGTTCAAGCAATTCGAACTTTAATTATCACATTTTTACCATTGCAATGATTGAACGATGGGCCGGAGGAATCCTCCCCCCCCCCCCAATGAGGTCGTTTTCTTTTCATCTCATTACTCAAACGTTGCAGTAGGCTTGTGTAGCTTACTGCAAACGCGATACTTTACCCTAATTCTCTGTGCATCCCAGAAAACACTTGCCATAAATTTGTTAATTGACAAAATTGTCTTTGCCTTTTTTGAAATTAGTTCACCTAGCGCAATTCACTGTTTTGACTGTGATTTATTTTCTGGAGTGTAGTGACGTATCCAAGTTTCAAACATGGTAATAAGCCGTCTCAAAAATTCACTGGAATTTTTTCGGTAGACCTCCACTGTCTTAACAGAAACAGTTTTTCTTTGTAACCAGGTATCAGCAAACGTGGCACCCATCTTGTGAAAATCCAAAACATTATTAAAATATTACTTGCACGTTATTTTGATATTTTTCCAGCCTCTGCTATCTCAAACAACTTTAATCTGTGGTCTTCCAGTACAAACCATGATTTTCTTCAATGATCTCTGGAGTTTTCACTTCTACAGGGCGCCCAGAGCGAGGCTCATCACTAGTGCTCGTGCGTCCCATTTTAAACTCTGCAATCCACCTTTTAATCATTGAATACGAAGGGGCAGAGTCTTTCAATGTATTGTCCAGTTCCTTCTTGATTTATTTAGGCGTTAATCCTTTCAAATGGAAGTATTTAATCACTGCTCGTTTTTCCAAATCCTACATTTTCCTGAAAACTCTAAAATTGTCTTGTTTAAAATGCTTTCATTTGAAAACTAAACAAGCTGATGACCTGTAACTATGGATACAAGCTAGTCTAGAGTTAAACTATACAACACCACCGTCTAACTGTCCTAGTGGCGCCATATCTGTTTGAGGCCCGGGACTTATCAGCCCACCCTCATATATATATATATATATATATATATATATATATATATAAATAATATAATAATAATAATAATAGCAATCCATTGAGTATGTCACAAGTGTTCTTGAGAATAATACAATTAATAAAATAATGTATTTAATGTACTAAAATTATTTATTTATAAAATTAAGATCAACATAGTACTTGCAAAGTCAAAATACCTTTTATTAATCCAAAAAATTAAATTTTCAAGAAGATTTTGTTGATCTAGATTTGATGTAATTTTGAACACAGTATTGAATTAATTAATTGGTCTGTATTTTCCTGGATTGTGTTTGATTCTCTTTTTAAAGATGTAAACTGCAATATTATTTGTCCATCCTTTCATTTTTATAAGAATAACTAGACTTGTTTTTCGTTTCTAAAACGGAACAGTTACGAACACTGAGTAGTCAGAGGTATACAGAGAGACTTGTGGGGAGGGGTTTGTAGCGTAAACATGCACAGTTTGACGTACAATCTGTTCCAAAAGTAGCTCTTTACATGTATTCAAATTATATACGTATTTCTAATTCATAAAGGCTCACAATGAGCTAATCACTTCATATTATACTTAGCAAATAAAAACGCCTTATATTTTTACAAAGAGGAGTATGCACGATAATCATGTGCAGAGCTTTGAAAAGATAATGAACAAAAATCAATCAAACTCACTCAGGATTCATTGCGATGAATTACAAGACTTTACTGTACTGAAACAAAAGACTACTGTTGCTGAAAATGTGTTAGAACCATCCACAAATTTGTTCGGTGTCGAACGCTTACCATTTGGTATTTTCAATATTTTTCAATCAGAGGCTCTCTTTCAGTGTTCACTGGTTTACCTACTAGCAGGAACTGAGTAATGCTAGATACTGCAGCACATTTGGAAACATTATTAGATACTACGTCTAATCCATCGCGTCACAGTTATAATCTGTGTGCACCGAGCCTCGACTTGACAATTTTGTGACCCCGGACCGAGCTAACATGCATTTATATATCAAGTAATTACAAATGCAAATCAGTAATAGAGGGATTCAATCCTTCCAGTATCCAACTCCACAAACACTGTTTTCTTCGTCTTGAAATGCAGTGTGGCGTCAAACCGGTTGTCAATTAATGAAATACAAGAATTTATATTTCGGTATAGTAAGCGAGAGGTAAAGTTAGGCGCAGAAAAAGTGACTCACTGAGGAGCGAGGAGATATAAGTGGATACTACGAGGGGTCCTATTTTTATTTCGAGCCTAATAATAAACACAGTAATGAAATTACCTTTCTGTTCCTCAAACTATTCACCTTTATGACCAGTCACTTTGCATACGTTCGAACCATTTGTCAGAGCATTTTCTCCAATCTGCTTGAGACATCTCCAAAATATGGTTTTTGCATGCATCAACGACCACTTCTGCCGAAGAAAACCGCTGTCCACGCATTTTATTATTGATGTTCGAGAACAAAAAGAAATCATTAGTGGCCAAATGGGGAACCTGCGGCGAATGATTCATTTATTCGATTTTTTGAGAGTTCAAATTGTCGGTTGTTAGACAAGATATGAGAGCGCTCGCATTTCTTTATGAAGAACGATCCGACGGCATTTGCTTGCTTTCATTAATTAAGGAAGGCTTTCGCAACTAAAATTTACCACTTTACGTTCCACTAAAAGCAATGTTGCCAAATGATCAGCTTTTCTGAAAAAAAATAAACAAACAAAAAACAGTGCTTGGACTGTGAACAACTTTTGTTGGATTTGGTTTGTCTTGAAATACACATACAGACGACTGCCGCTAATGTTCCGGCTTATATGCATAGATGCGTGATAAGTCACTTGTTACAAACTTTATATATGTCTTTTGAAGTCCCGCCATTGTATGCACCAATCGATACAAGCATGCTTTTGAGAGTGTGTCGAATTATGTGGGATCCAACGAGAGCAAACCTTTTTCATGGCTAAATAACCATGTAATATTTTATATATTCTGGTGTAACTAATAACTAAGGTTACGCTTATCTAACAGTATGTGGCATAATAACCTTGTACAGTCAGTTTTTGCCCAGCATCAATGTTTTCTGGTACGACAAATGCTTTTGGACGATCTTCACGAATTTCGTCAGTGAGCGAACGGCGGCCACGATTAAACTCGTTTTACCAGCGTTTCACATTGGCAAATGATGGAGCTTCATCACACATCGTAGTAGTAGGATATAATCCGCTATGTTTTTGATAATCCACGTGAGAAAATAATAATAATAAATCATTGCAAGAACATTCATTCTATCTTTTCGCTGATGCGCAATTTTAAAGTCACTGTAAACAACACAAATAACGCTCTATTGACAAAATCTTTTAAGTGGGTTAAGGTCAATAATGTCAAACTTTCAAGTGAATACACCAGATGGCACCTAGAGTATTCAGGGTTGCCAAGGCTCAAAATATAAATAGTGGCCATCGTAAAATGTACAGCTCCACCTTCTTTGCTACATTCCTCCTCGCGTAAGTTTAATCATTGATGATGATGATCATGATAATAATAATAACCATATCATCAATAATAATAAAAATAATAAATAATAATAACAACCACATCAATAACAATAATAATAATATCTAATAATAATAAAAGAGACATTTGAAAGCCTTTTAGTAACGAAGTTCTCTTTTGCTGTCCACAGTCTTACCTTCAAACCCCATTCTAATGCAATTCCCGTATATCTAAGTCCATTCATCCTGTTGGCAATACCTACTGTATCCAGCAGCTGGAACACAATTCAATTAGAACATACTGACATACTAAATCACGTGCACTCTGATTTGCATGTCCTTGATGACCTCCAGGCGAAGGGAAGACGGACCCTTATCTACTGTGAACATGGAATGAGAATTAGTACCTAATAGCTATAGCTGTTTGAACATGGTAATTGCGCTCATAAAGCAAACGACGGTGAATATGCAATCTCGTTGACATCGATGAGTCTAATTTTCTGTACGACGCAACTTTATTTGAAGGAAAATCCATTTAAAGCTAATGAATATATCCCTCTTGACCTTATTTCAATCCGACTGAAGTACAAAAAATTGATGTGTTCAATTCACATGACTTTCTCTAAATCTATGTAACAAATTGTTATTAAAAAGCTTATTCTTCTATCTATTTCCTACTAGTTGAGATACAATTAGCAGAAATGGTCTTATTACTTGCTTCCTTGTAAGTAGAAGGGATATAAGGGAATACACTAGACTGAAGTAACAGTCAAACCTTTTAAAAATCTGGTTGTGATATGACTGAAATTCCTATGTTTGTATTTCCAGGAGTTGATAAACTCTCGTATCAGAAAATAATAAGTGTTTTAAACCTGGAACTAATAACAAGGAATATGTTAGAAACGGTCGGCTCTACAGAAGAGAGAGAGAGAGAGAGAGAGAGAGAGAGAGAGAGATGATGATGATGATAATGTGTTTTAACAAGATCTACATTTTTGTATAGTAAGTTTTTGTCTATCTCTTACACTTTACCGTTATGCAAAATTCAACAAAATTCATTCGGAATAAAGACGTCTTCAGAGGCTATTCCCAGAAAATTCAAGATTTTGTTTGTCATGTAAATATCTTTGATATATGAAATTTTAATAAAATCCCTTAAAAACATTTCTGAAAAAATAAAAATGCTCGTAAATGTAGTACGAGGCATGTAAATAAATATCTGTAATATGTGATAGTTTAATCAAAATTTTTAGAGCCATTTCTGAGAAAATAAAGGTTTTCGAAAATGTTGCCATGTAAAGGGTACTTGTGGGAGTGGGGCATCCTTTGAAGATACTAAACTTAAATACCAATAACTTTTTGTGTTTGAGGTATGCTACCCACTGACACACATGGGCATTTTTTCTAATTAGGCATTTTTTGATTCAGGGGTCTCAAAACATGCATTTCCGCTAAAATCCCGGTATCGAAGTTTTGAGCGGAGTACAATAACCTACTCTATACACTATGTAGGTACATAGTACGTGTAGAGTAAGTAAAAATATATGATGTGTTCCATTCACAAGACTTTCTCTGTTGGTCCTGTAAAAAAACTTATAAAAGCTTATCCTTCCACCTACTACATGCTAATCGAGATAAACATTAGCAGAAATAACCTAAATACTTAGAACCTCATAAATAGAAGGGAAATACACTAATATATATAGTCGTCTTAATTATGGATGAAGAGTCTTAATGTGAGGCAAACATTCTTATTCCAATAAATTGTTAATTTTACAGACGAAAGCTGTTCAGATTATCCAATGATTGTAAATCACTATTTACTGAGTTCTGTGTACTCACACTTCCTTGTAAATATGTTATAAATTCTTTAAAATTGTTAGGTCATAATTATTATTATTTTTGACAAGCTATAAATTTACATGTCTTTGACAATAAAAAATCTAACACGACAGTCAAATCTTTTAAAAGCTGATTGCTATGTGAATTAAATTAGTTTCACTTTTCATGGACAGGAATAAAACAAAAGAAACGTGTGAGAGAAATTTATGCATTCAAAATTGAAGCTAATAACAAGGAAATGCTTAACAGTACAAAAAATAAATAAGTAAAATAAATATGAACTTAAATTATGCGTTTTAACGAGATCTACATTTTTGTACAATTAGTTTTTTTCTATCTCTTGCGGTTTACCAGTTATGCAAAAACCATCCAAAATGAAAATATCTTAAGTGGATATTCCCAGATAATTCAAGATGTACATTTTATTTCATATATAAGCATGAAGCAAATGAAAAGAAATGATAAAAATATAAGATGGAGAGAAAATTTGTAGTAGAGAAGGAAATTCGAGAACCGAATTTCACGCTCCCTCATTATGGGGCTGCCCCTTGCTCGGTTTCTCTTGGATTCAAACCCAGCGGAGGTCAATGGATTTTATTTGGACGTAAAAATCCTTAGCATTGCTTCCTTCGGAAGGGAAGTTAGTCTCGTGTCGAAGATTTATGGCAAATAAAAGAGCATCATACAGAAGCCTCTGAGCAAAATTAAGTGCTAATTCACGCTCAGCAAAGAATGGGACGCTGAGAACCACAGCAGTTAAAGTGTGTCCATAAGTGAAACTCCATTTCATTTTGGTCTCTCTAGATGTATTTGTTCTAAATATGCCTAGTATTACTTAATTTAAAAATCCTTCAAGAGATTCTTCGCTTAGAGCACGAAGTGAATAACAAACATAATTTCATACAAAAAAAAAACGGGTTAGGGAATATGTGGGCCCCAGGATACAAATTAATGAAGGGAGTTTGGAAAATAATAAGAAAAAGGCTAGAAGATATGGATTGGGGAAAGTTTTATGCTCAAATAAGGGAAAAAATATCACTTAGCTTTTATAATGAAGGTAAATCTGAACTAAGGGGAGAGTTTGTCTTGAGGTGTATAAAAATGAAAGAGGATTCTTGGCTATGAAAATTGAGAAATTAAAGGACAAATTTGTTGAAGGAAATATATCCAATATATAAAGACAGGGAAGATGAGATATATTTATTATTATGACATTGGAAAAAACAGTTGTTTGTTAAAATAAATTTTAACAAGTGAGAAAAAATTTTTGTGACAAATTGGAACTTGTAACTGTTGCAATATGTTTATGGAATGTAAGAAACAAATGAAAATGAAATGTGAAGGATGAGAACTTCGTAGCTAAATTGTTGATTTTGTAATTGTTACGGTGTTTTTATTGTGTGGTGAATTCTTAGGAGAGGATCTCCAATTAATTTTTGCGAGTATTTATAAAAAATCTTCGGGGTGCACTCAGCCTCGTGAGGTCCCTGGGGGGGCCAATTGAGGACTAGTTGATGCAGAAGTAGCGGCTCCAGATCATGAGGACTGCAATAGCCGGCCGGGGGGTGGGGTTCGAGGCGCTGACCACGTCTCACCCTCCAATACTGCACCCCATCCATGACGCGTGTCATGGACCGAGATGGGGGACGCATCGGCCGGGTGGTGAGCTGCCGTACCATGGATTTATTATCTATATAAATCTTCGCTGTTTTTTAAACTCGTGTATGCCATTTCCCAAGTAAAGAAAAAAAATCTGATGTGATGTATTCAAATTACTTTTCTCTATTTTTATGAAACATTCTTACCAACACTTATTATTCTTTCTACCTCATGCTAATCGAGAGGAATTTCCAGAAACGTTTTATGACCTATATTCTTGCAGGTGCAAGGGAATTAAGGCAACACTAAGCTTTTAAAAGCAGTTGCTATATGATAGTATGGGAATGCTGTGCCCTTTCATGGCAGGAGAGAAAACGTCTGTGTTACATTCACACTACTCTCTCTAGCTGTTCCACAAACAATAGTTTCTTACAAAAGATTAATCTATATGTACATCATGCTAATCGAGATATACATTAATGGAACAAGTGTTATCACTTACCTCTTTGTAAGTGGCTTATACTAGATTAAAGGGTTAGTCAAATTCTTTAAAATTGGTAGCTATGTGAAATAATTGAAATTCCGTTTTCTATGATTGCCAGGAATAAACAATATAGAGACGAAAAGAAAGAGACCTCCCGTTTGAAAAATAAAAACATTTAGTAGGTAGCTTAAAATTGAAACCAATAAAATGCAATATCTTGGAAAGGGTAAACTCTACAAAAAATGGTTATGACATAAATTATTCGCAGATAATTTGAGATTACCTTGTGGTTTACCGGGAAACATGCGAGTCAGTTGAGAAATTCAATCCTATGCCGGCATGTTACCATGGTAGCTTAGTGGAAGAACAACCGGCTAGAGATCGGCAGATCTGTGGATCAAATCCCGGCTATATTTTTCAGTCTGACTCTACCTATCCAACTCCTGTTCTACAAACGGCTTATGTGAAAAACAATTAATCCATTAGCATAAATTGCCTTAATTACTTGCTTCCTTGTAAGCAAAAGGGAAATAAGTGATAATCAAATATTTTAAAAGCTGGTTGCCATGCGGCTGAAATCCGTTTCTTTTGCATGGCCATGAGTTGCCAAATTCCCACGTGTGAAAAATGTTAAATATTCTAAAACTGAAACCAATAACAAGGAATGTTTCAAAAATGGCTAACGCTATGAAAAAGTGGATATAACATAAATCAGGTGTTTAAACGAGATATACGTATTTTGTTCAGTAAGTTTTTTGTATCTGTTACGGTTTACCAGTTATGCAAAAGTCAGCAAAATTCATCCATAATAGTCTTCAAAGGCTATTCCTAGAGAATTCAAAATATAATGTAAATATTATTAATATATAGTATTTTAATCAAAATCATTAGAAAAATTTTTAGAAAATCAAAAGGTATTTAATTTTTTTCCATGTAAATGGGAGTTTGCAGTGGGGGGATTATTGTGTTGCATCCTTGGAAGACACTAAACTTGAATACCATATTTGGTAGTTTACCTACTTTTCATTTTTGTGTTATTGTGTTCACATACACATACACGGACCTTTTTCTGATAATGTCTTTTTACTTTCTCTACAAAGTACATGGTACGTAGGTAGACACCTTATTACACTCCACCCAAAAAATTGATGCCGATTTCACTGAAAATACATGGCATAGGATCCTTTATATAGATTTTTTGTGGAGTTGACCGTTCTTGAGATATTCCTTACTATTGGGTCAGTTTTAAAATACTTGAACTTTTGTCATATGGGAAATTGTCTACCCCTAGCATTGCAAACAGCTGCGTGACAACAGCTTTTATAAGATTTGATTATCGCTTTAGCCTAGTGTGTATTCTACTTGCAAGGAAGCAAGTAGTAAGACCATTTCTGCTAATATTTATCTCTATAAACAGGATATACAAGAATAATCTTTTTAACAATAATTTGTTATAGAGATAGAGAGAAAGTCATGTGGATGGAAGACATCATATTACTTTCTCTATACGTACTATGTACATAGTGTATAGAGAAGGTATTGCATTGTACCCAAAAATTCGATACCGAGATTTCACCAGAAATACATGTTTTGAGATCACCTGAATAAAAATAGCATTGGTATTTAAGTTCAGTATTTCCAAGGATGCGGCACGAAGATTTTCAAGAAAATCCCCCCGCCCAACTATCCTTCACATGGACAAATTTTCGAAAACTTTTATTTTCTAAAAAATTTCTCTAACGATTTTGATTAAAATATCATATATTAAAGATATATACTTGACAAATAATATGTATATCTTGAATTTTCAGGGAATTGCCTCTGAAGACTACTTCATTCTAGATGAATTTTACGGAATTTTGTGTAACTGGTAAACTGTAAGAGATAGTCAAAAACTTACCACACAAAAATGTAGAGCACATTAAAACACAAAATTTATGTTATATACGTTTTTTTCGTGGAGTTGATCGTTTTTTAGATATTTCTTGTTTTTGTTTCAGCCTTAAAAAACTTTTCTCATGCAGGAATTTGCCAACTCCTGTCCATACAAATGGAACTTCAGTCACATAGCAACCATCTTTTGCTATCTCTTTAACCTATGTTACTCCCTTATTTTGCTTTTTCTTACAGGAAAGCAACTAATAAGACTATTGCTGCTAATTTTTTCTTACCTAGCATGAAGTAAATATAAGCATAAACTTTTTAACACAAATTTGTTGCAGAGATTAGAGAAAGTCATGTGAATGGAACACATCAGATTTTTTTTTATACAGAGGACCCCAAACACGTATTTCTGGTGAAATTTCGTATCGAATTTTTTGGGTGGAATACAATACCGTCTCTACCTCCGCAGCATATAAGTACTATGTAGAACAAGTAAACATGCTTCTTCTAATTATAGAAAACACAAACACAACTTGTGTAGGCATTTGGATTATAAAATATGAGACTTATCATAAAGGCAACATTCTATTTGAATAGCCCTTTATTGCGATGACGTTAGAAACAGAAGCATGCATCGGACATTGCAGTGCGAAGCAAGTATTAGAAATATATCAGTACATGATTGATTGCCTCCGAACTTCCCATACAAATACAGGCAGCATTAGTGTGCTGTCATGCTTTGTTTGTAGAAATATCACAAACAGATTTTTCTTCCGCCTCTGCGCTGAATTTATGGCATCGTCTGCTGAAAAAAGTATTACTAAATGATGCCATTATCCTTCGATTGTCATGAAAAATCGCTTTTGCATCCCATGACCTCTATTATGAGTTCAGCGTTTAGAATATATGGCTGTAGATTCATTGTCACAGTGACAGGTGAAACAAAATATTTTCTGGGGACTCGCTAAACGAAATTAATAAGAGAGAATTAATGACGAGACAATGGACCGCTCGCTTTCAGATCATAAGTTACCGGAAACTAACGTTCTCCCGTTGTGGCAGTTAGGTGGATTTCTACTGTTCACTAAGCGAGGAATCAGCACAGAGATACATGTACTTCAGACATGTGAAGTACAGCTGGCCCTCTGTTAACTTGTTTCTGAAACAATTCGTCAGGCTTTATGGGCAGACTAGTGGAATGTTAACGATGTAACACTGCAAGCTGAACTTTGTGAACTACAACAGCAGGGATGAACAAAAGCTTCTGTCGTTTGTGAGGGATGGCTTTCATTCTCAGTTGAAATCAAAGGAAATACTGGGACTCTAAAAAATGTTTTGTCATATGACATCATTCTGGTATTTTCTGTTAGAGGTTGGATAAAACTTTCCCTTATAAAGGTGTGTTGTTTCTTGACCCTTTTAATTACTCGGTACCTGAGGTTCTCGACAAATCCCTATTAAGGATACCCATCTATAAAAATTCTCAAAAAGTGAAAAAAACGAGAAAAGATGCTTTTAGTTCAATTTCCTGTTGTTTTTACTACAATGCAGCGCTTTAAACCGTATCACGTGACGATTTTCTTATTTTTCAGCGTTTTCAAAACTTCAAATTGTTCCACACGAAGCAGTTTATGTCCTATCTGCTTAAAATGTTCATCACAGACTCGGAGAGTATTAATCAAAAGAATTGGTATATAACGATAAACATAAATTATAGTAAAATAATAATAATATTTAAAGGTTTAAATTTGTTTCTAAAACAACCAGAACAGTAACAAATATTCTAAGTGCCGATTTTATTTACTAGCATATGACAAATGTACTAATATATTTGGTTTCCCAAATAAGTAATTTATGCATCGTGCACAACTTTTGATTATTTAGCATAATAAACACATATAATTATTTTTAAATCCAAAATTATTAAAAATCTTTTTGCATGAAACACAAATTCTGTGGATAATTGTACTACAGAAGTATGTAAAAAAATCTCAAAAAGTTTTATACTTTTCTCATACAGGAATTTATCAATTCCT
This sequence comes from Hymenopus coronatus, assembly GCA_030762935.1. Classification (NCBI taxonomy): domain Eukaryota; kingdom Metazoa; phylum Arthropoda; class Insecta; order Mantodea; family Hymenopodidae; genus Hymenopus; species Hymenopus coronatus. The sequence continues at coordinate 44,020,137 of CM060887.1, forward strand.
GTCCATACAAACAATGGAACTTCAGTCACATAGCAACCAGCATTGCTTATCAGTTTAGCCTATGATACTCCCTTATTTCGCTTCTACTTACAAGGAAGCGAGTAATAAAACTATTTCTGCTATTTTGTTCTCGATGAAAATGAAGTATATAAAAGCATAAGCTTTTGAACAATAATTTGTTGCAGATATGCAGAGAAAGTCTAGTAAATGGAAAACATCAGATTTTTTATAATAGTATCTACGAGCATTTGAAAAATAACTTTATTTACATGAGTTTTAAATTGTGTTGAAATTGGTTAAATTAAATATATAGAGAGACTTCTAAAGAGAATTCATCGGCCCATTGCGCCCTACTCTCAGAAGGTCTTTTCGAATAAAATGTCTAATGCTAAGACAGCATTATAACTTAGAGTGTTCTAACAAATTTAAACTTTTGACGTGTTGAGTTGCGCAGCCACAAATATATTAAGGGGTGTTATGTACTCGTATATGCTCCATTTTTAAAATAATTTATATAAAATCAAATGATAAATATTAATTAAACCTAAGTTGAAATATTTAAAAATGTTGATGTTATATTAGTAGGCAAGATCACAGGTCACTGACTGTTTTCCTTTTGAATAAAGCAAAGAGAGCAAATTGACTCGATTCTCCTGCAAGCTGCCTATAATTTTATTTCAGACTGTGGCAGTAAGCAATATTTGTCGTTTGAAATATTTACCTAATCCACCTTTCATAAGCTAATAGGTTCATGACTGTAAAAAAATGCTCTGTTATGTCTCTTGCATCAGTATTTATACTTCTGATATGAGCATATACATATGTTGACATGTTGGCTATAATTGGTAAATTAAATGACTCCAAAATATGATAATTATTATAGTATTAGCATAATCAAATAATAAGCGTCTTAAGTTGGTTTCAGTAAAATTGTAAAAGCTTTGTAACTCCAATAACGAAAAACTTTAACATTTATGGCAGAATATCCATAAATAAAACATAATTTAATTTTAAGTGAATATGACCATGTATCGTGTTGATTAATTGGGATCCTACACAATTTGAAAGAAACGTTTTTCTCCTTGCTGTTTTACTCACTTGCATAGTATGCGTGCTGACGCTGCTAATTGAATTCACTTAATGCATAACCTTGCCGAAAACTTAACATTTACTCCGCCACTTTCTATAAATAAGAAATATATCTCCTAGGCAGCTGTGGGTATGGGAGACAATGGATTGCATGTTGGATTGCTTTCTGTCCCTATTATTTTAAACGATGCACTATACAAGGAAGAGGACAATTCGTGCTGTCGCGTGTTTACCCACAGAGCGAGTCTGTTTGCTTCGGCACATGAAACAATTTGGTGACGTCTGCATTAGGTTCAGTAGTGAGAATTTATACAAATGATGCTATTATTTTTCAAATGTTTAGAAAAGGGATTTCAACACCCAAGCTCCCACCAAACCCTCTGGCTACATCTCTGCCATGAGGTGTGAGCGTGGGTTATTAACCTAAACGAATGGGAAGGTTTTATGCGAATGTCACATGAAATTGTCCTAAAATGGTAGTAGTAGTAAAGAAAATTCACGACTACGGGTAAAATATGTCCAAAAACCTCACAGAGTTCCTCACGTCAAGTAAGAGTAATAACTACCTAAATGCGTAGCTTGGCAAGATAACCAATATTTTCAAAGCGGATTGTCTTGTTTTATTTTGTAATTAAAAAGACAATTTGTACTTTAAAAATACTGTACAGGAAATTGCAAGTGGGAACAGTACACCATATATCATGCGCCTGTAAACATGGGGCAGGTCTCCCAACTGCTGCAATAGATTTTACCTAACATGACATACGCAAAACTACACGAAAAAATGGTGGGAAGGGAGGAAAAATCCCATTAAGGGTCGTAAATTAGGCAGACGGATGAGCGAGTGTTAGGCTCCATCCTACTACCCCTTCCATTTTTTTTTTAGAATGGTTGGCGGAACTGCTGCAGTTAAATGGGATATTCAGGACAGTTGGATCCGCGTTTTTGTTTGTTTGTTTTTTTTTTCGTTTGTCCATTCTTCGCTCACCACAAAGAGATGATGCACATCCACTTCGTAAGATCTCGAGTGATACATCACCAGACAAAACCTAACACGTGAGTTCATTACGACAAGGTAGTGTTGCTAACCATAATCAGAGTGTATACGTGTGAATAGACTGCAATGCTGCACACTCCATCACCTATTTCTATGAACAACTTTCATGATGAGTTTTCAACGTACTATAGAGTTGAGAAGCTATAATTTAGCATCCTAACTTCGTACGTAATATTGCATTTAAATACCTCCACTTTTCTTGCGCAAGAGGCAGAGGTGGATTTAAGCACTACGGCCACAGGTCTATTGCAGTCTGGCCCAACGCAAATGCTGCATTATTAAAGCCTGTAGCACTATTGCGTTGTGCGAGAGACATGACGTGTTGTAATGGCGATAGCGGATGGGTAGAATACTGGTTTTAGTTAAATGTAGCAGGTTTTATTTATAACTTATCTTTCTCATAGACTGCTTTAAAACTCAGAAATTTTAAGGTAAAATCATTTCGACAAAATATTCATTTATTATGCGTGCTCGGCCCGTAGTCTTCATTAGGTAGGTTTCGCGCTATTTCGGAAACAGACCAGGACGATAACATTGAAACATGTACAGTCGGTGTACGGAAACCTGTAGATGCTTTAATATTTTTATTATTTTTTTATTTAATGTCCACTACTTGTGTTCTACACCAGTCCTGGATTTGCCAATATCCTATTGATTTCTGCTAGTCCGACGCATGCATTGACCAATGAACAAAGAGCGTACAAAGGTGACTAGTGTAAGGGGTGAGGATACAACTTAATCCCAGTGGAAGGATCCTCAGCACCATCTTCTGGCAGAATGGATTATGTTATAAGGAAAGGGAGCTCGTGGAGTAATTGCTAGAACATTAGCTTACTTAGTTTCATGATCATCTTTGCGTTTTCTCCGTTATGTTGTCAACTTAATGAATACGTGCTTTAGGAGTGCTTTTGTATGCTCTGTATATTTTGTATATATTGAGCTTTATGTTAGAGGGACTTATTCTGTAATGCAATGGAATGAATTTAAATAAGCATATATAATGTGGAGTTTAAGTAAATACACGAATAATAAAATAGATACATTTTCTTCATTTCTGATCCGCTTCCCAGGAAAATACGCAAAAGATACCATTTTCATTATTCGAAAAACATGAGCATTTTGGCCTTTGGTCTTTTCTTCAATAAATGTTGATAATATAATCAAATTTAGATAAGACGCATTATGAATTATGTGTTTCAATGCGTCTGTTACTGTCTGGATTTTTGGTTTGCCTCCGCCATCGCGAAACAAGGGCAAGCGTGTGCTAGCAATCACGCCTTGCTATGCTATGATAGGAGTTGAATGAGGGCTTGGTAAAGGAGTGGTGCCATGCACCTACTAACTTAAATAGTTGTTACTCATGTCGACATCTTTTCGTGCATTGGACTGTACGCTGTACACCTCGACATCTAGCGGCTTCAATGCTATGGTTTCACTTTGTCTATAGATGCTAGAGTTCACATGTTCTGTTTCGCTTAATAATTCAGCTAGGTCGCGAGTTAGATAATCTATTCAATAATGGATGTCGGTCTCAATAAAATAAACTTTCTTAGGTTGACAACACTGAGTAAAAACAGTATTATATAATCTTGTACGAAGGATTAGTATAACGGGATATTTGACATGTATTATTTATAACTTTTCTAGACTGACAAGTGTGCTAATGTGTCAGGAAAAGAGACAAGAGGAGACACTCGGGTCAATAAAATGCAAAGTGCAAACACTATTTCGGACATTATTCAGGAAAAATCGGTTGAGATTGACGATAATTCGAAGATTATGCTGTTTTGGCAGTGTTTGCACCCAAATAATTGGCGTATGTTTAGATATTGCTTAATGTGTTCTCCCAGCAGCTTCAACCGATGATTTGGATGCATCTATTGGCCCGGTTGGACAGTTGTAGTGTTATGGCCATTCCTGAAGCATAGAAGCGCAATAGAACTGGCCTGCCCTCTTGCGTCATTAAAGAGGTGAGATTAGCGTTCCACCTGCTTTGGGTATATGTGGTGCCTAGCTCCCGCGTCACTCTCAGTTCTCATTTCTCCTTTCTTGCACATGTGTAGTTAACGACCATTTGGACGGGCTTTAACTTCTGAGAAAGTAAAAAGACTATTACGGCATCACCGAAACTTGTCCACCGTTATGAACACTTTTGGCTATTTTGAAGGTGGAGCATTTAGGTTTTTCATAGTTACTTTATATATTTTTGCTCCCTCTAAATACATTTATTACAATTTGAAGACAAAATTTATTACAAAAAGATTTGACCTAGAGTAATGAGTAATGATTTCACCAACACTCACTATAATTGATGCTATCATACGCACTGAGGGGAAATGGAAGGAAGGTGTCTAGATGTGGTGAAATTTGGAGCTGGAGAAGAATGGAGAGAATTCGCGAGACTGAAAGAATAACGGAGGAAGAAGTTTTAAGAAGTGTGGACCTATATATGAGAATATGACTTTTGTTGGTGAAGAAGAAAGAAAATCTGAGATGACACCAAGAAGCAGAAAAGTTATGAAGAGTTAAAAGATGCAGCAGAGTAGATTTTCACCTGGGTATATAGACCTGAAGTAGCAAATAATAATAGTAATAGTAATAATAATAATTAATAATAATGATAGTAATAATACTGATAATAAAATTACGATAAAAGTGGACCATAATGAATATTTTAATGCATTAATTTTATTAAAACTTATATGATTAAACTAGCACTGCTACTTCTTCTTATTTCGCATTTCCAGGCTTAGACAACCTACTCTATCTTTATCTTGTACTTCCCATAATTATATATTTTTTCTGCTGGCTTGTGCCTGTTCATAGCGGCCTGTTTTTCTCCACTCACCTGAGGTGTAATCTGATTTCAATTCTGTTTCGTTTTTATATGTTGGCCGTCCTTGAACAGATTTGACTGGAATTTTAACTTTATTTGCTATAATTTGCAGAATTGAATACGCTGTGAAGTACGTAAAGAGGTCATTTAATACCCTTTAACCGAGAACAAAATTTGAGTTTAAACAGTATTATCAACCAGCACCTACATCTTACAGGGAAGAACGTCAGCTTATTAAGGTTTCTCCTGAAGTTTATATATTCTGATGTTATTCTCGTGAATTTACTTTTATTTCTGTGAGAATAAGAATGCTCAATTATCTGTTACTGTTTTCTGTCTTTAAAATCGACAAAGGTCCCCAATGATGTCAGCGCTCCGTTCTCATCGGAATTCTTTCTATGCGTCCTACAGCGACTTTTAAGCTGTTAAAGGAATTTTGTTTGGGAATGCAAGCGAAGAAGGAGAACCTATGAAGAAAGGAGAAGGAGGTGTGAAGGAATTCAGGAAAAAAGAGGTCAAGTGATAATGAAGGGAAAGGAATTCTAGAGACTGCAAGGAAATAAAGAATTGTGAAGGACAAAACGACAATTTGGTGGGATATAGAGAAGAAATATCACCATCTACGAGCACAGGTTCATGCCCTGGTTTTTCCTTTTCTTTTCTAAATGCAATTAAGCCGTAAAGCGGAATGCTGGACTTGAGAGCATTTCATTAAAAAACTACATGTTAAAGCTCAAAGCATTAACATTTATAATGGTATACGGAGGTGGATTCAGAGCACCACTAAAAAGTAACTTTAAAAGAACCGGAATGAATCAACTTGATACGAGGTACGTCCAGAAAGTAAGTTCCGTTTGGTAATAAAATTAAATTGTGTACAGATACAGAATAATTATTTATTGCACAAAATTCTACAACTCTTAAACTACTTTTCCACATAACTGCCGAAATTTTGCAGGCATTTGTCATAGCGTGGCACAAGTTTTTGTATACCTTCTTCATAGAAGTTTGCCGCCTGTGTCTTCAAAAAATTGGTACCCAATGTGAGCAAAGTTTACGAAATTTCAGTTTTTCGGTAACAATTTCATGAATTAGTGATCTTGAGCTTTGGGGAAATTCCATAGCGAGAGCACTAATTGCAAACTTGCTGTTTTCCTGGATCTTGTCATCAATCGCGTGAACCAGTTCTTCTGTAACCAAAGATGGACGCCCACATCGTTCTTCATCGTGCACTTCACTACGTCCTTCATTGAATCACTCACCGCATTTTGTCCGTAAACTTCGCAAATTTGTCGATAAATTTCAATAGGTTTCACTTTCCTAGCATTCAGAAAACGAAGCACAGATCTGATTTCACAAGCGGCGGGATTTTCAATCAACACCGACATTGTAAACAAGCACAACAAAGCGTATGTGGCTGACAGCGATCTCAAAATGGCGCACGTTTCTTCTCCTTGATACAGAGCGTCTACCGCGCATGTACGGAACTGCGATCGCAGCGCTGCAGCGGAGATACATTGAAACGGAACTTACTTTCTGGACGTACCTCGTATATGTATGACAGGAGAAATGATTATTTCACATCCTAGAAGAATTGTAGTGTAAACTTTGGGATGGGAAAAATATCAGTTGGAATTTGTTGTGAAACTAAGGAAGTCACAATTTATTTTATTTTTTATTTTTAATTATTACTTAATTTGTGTATTAATGGAGCTCCTTTTTCAAAGATATTATGTTTAAGGAGAAAGGCATGAAGGCAGCCCGATGATGTGTTAGACGTGTACCCATTCTTGTTAGAATTTAATCATGTTCTGACGGAATGTGAGTTTGCAGGATGGTGGGTGAAAATGAGGTTGGGGAGTGAAGGGAGGAAGCAAGTTTGTTCCTCAACGGATGGCACTCACGGTGCAACAACCCTTGTGTATCGCTGGTGTGATTTGTTTACAAAATATTTATTTTGGGGTTGAAATTTGGAAGTCCAAGCAACTCTGGAAGGATTGTAAAGGAGCTTAGCCATAGCAGCTGTTGGAGTTGCTCCTTGGTTACCGAAGATACCCGCAAGCCATATGGGGTAGCCGGTATCGTCTGACGCGGCGGTTTCTGGGATTGTAATCCCCAAGAGAACCTAACGAGGACGCTCTGATGAAATGGCAAGTTGAAGTTAATTGCGCAACGCCTAATCTCGTCCTCCAAGTATGGCAGACCAGAGGCTTTGTGCAGGATTCTCGAATAGAAATCAGAGAGGGACAGAATAGATGGCCCGAAGGCATCCACATCTGTATTCGTTGAAGCACAGCAGACTGAAGTCTGCCGCCTTGCCCCAAATCTTGCCCCAAATCTTGTAGATTAGCATGGGAACTATGAGAGCCCTCAAAAGGCGCAATTTAAAGGGAAAAAGGAGGCAACAGCTCCAGAGCCCCAACAACTCAGTTCCCTGATATGCTCCCCAAAAGCTCCCCTTATCTACCTTCACTCCCTTGTAGGTGATGATGTTCGTCCTTTCAATCTTGCAACTGAGGTACGTAATTGAAGAAAAGTTTGCGGCGCTTAGTGAAGAGGATAGCGTGGCTCTTCTCCGGGTTAATGGACACCCGTCATGCTCGCATCACTCTTGGAAGAGGCGGAGGGGTGTCTGAATGTGGTTGAAGGCTCTGCGTGTGCTTTTGTTTTATAAATAACAGCACGTCTTCAGCATATTGAGTTATATGACTGGCAGAGTTGCTGTACTTATGCTGGCTGTTTGTGGATGAAAGAGTGGTGTTGTCCTCCGCCTCAATGTCGCGTTCGGCAACCGTGGACTTTACTGTGTGGCACAGTCGACAGTTAAACAGATAACTGCTATATAATTGAAATTCAGTTTTCTTTGCATGGCTAGGTGTAAAGAAAAATAAAGAGGAATGAAAAATTCACATTTTAGAAAATCTGAAAAGTATTTTAAAATTGAAACCAATGAACAGTTTCAGAAAGAAGAGGACTTGAGATGCTATTCCCCATAAATTTAGGATTTACATTTGATTTACCATGTAAATATTTGCAATGTACGGCATTTTAATACCGTCAGTGCCATTTTTGACCAAATTAAAATGTTAAAAAAATATTCCTTGTAAAGTGTAAATTGGAGTGAAGGGATTTTATGAAAACCCTCGTGTGGTATCCTAGGAAAATAGTGAAAAACTTAAATACCAAGTATGTATTGAGCTTACTTTTCGTTTTGCAGATATGGTATACACACACACACACACACACACAAAGACTTATTCTAAAATGCTCTCTTGAATTCAGAGATCCGTAGAACAGTATTTTCGGTGAAATTCCGGTGTGGAATTTTTGGATGGAATACAGTACATTTTGGACCTTCTATGTTCATTCAACAATATGTGCTAGAAAATGTAATATATCCAAATAGAAACCACAGCTACGTTTTTAATTTTCATACAAATATGATACAGCAAAAGTTTGATACTTCAGCTTAGACATCTATAGCTTAGAGGAACAAGAAATTAAAACAAAAGGGCAAGGGAACCGAATGTCATAGATAATTTTAAAGATAGTGTGAAAGGAAATTAATATTAGCGTTAGAGAGAGAAACCTGAAAGGAAGTTGCGCGACTAGTGTAATGGAGTGGAAATCCTGGGACTGCTACCGACATCCTGAGGGTTCACTGGTTACCAGCAGACAAGTTATTGCTATCGTAAATTTGGTTTCGGGTGCTACTATCTATATCAGATCCTGCTTTAGAACCGGACTTGAAATACACAAATCTTTTGTATTCCACCGACTTAAGCTTGTGTTCGTACCAGCTGCGATTGAGAAAATCAAACAAAGGCCATGGGGACTCCTATACTTCATTTATAATAATTAGAAGAAAAAAATGGAAATTGAGTTTTATTAATGGGCGCTTTTTAATTACTTTGGTTCTCAACATTCCATTCTATTTTGGGCGTGAAAGACCGCTTAATTTTGTTCAGAGGCCTGCTTTATCAGGCTTGAGGTTATTTTACATGCCGTAAATCTACGACAAGGGACCAACGGCTTTACTTCCTTCCGATTGGAGCCATGCTAGGATTTTTACCCCCGAAAAAAATCCATCTTCTTCTGTCTGGTTTGAACCCGCGACCTTGGGTAACCATTATACCACGGAGGGTCACAAGAGTAATCAAATAATAATAATAATAACAAAGCAATAATAATGTTATATTAGTATTAATATTATTATTATTATCGAAATGAAATACATAATATTTAGTTAGCCTGTAATTGTAATCCTATTCTTCGAAGTGCCCCTAAATTAATTAAATATCCTATTTAATCAATACCAATTGCCCAAATCAAATTTTGGGCTAGAATTTGATTATTTGGGAACATAAACTTTTCTTATCTCCCTCAAAAACCGATCCATATCCCCTCAAAAATTTGTGAAACCTGGGTCTCCGTCAGTAATTATAATCTAAATCCATTTTTTGTCGCCCTCTGTGGTATGGTGGTTATGATAATCTCATATACCCAACGCTGCTGGTTCAAACTCGGCGGAGGAGCAGGATTTTTTCGGGCGTAAAAATATTTTAGCATGGTTTCTTTCAGAAGGGAAGTAAAGCCGTTGGTCCCGAGTCGTAGATTTATGGCACGTAAAAAGAACCTAAGTTAAAACGGCATCTGAGCAAAATTAAGAGACTTTTTACGCCTAATATAGAATGGGACGCTGAGAACAACAGTAGTTAGAGAGCGCTGAATCCAATTTCTAGCAATTCTTTATAAAACGTGGATCGATTATAAGAATGCACAGCATCGTTTCACTCGGAAACACTGATATATCTGAATTTCAACATGTTGCTCACAACCACAGTCCCATTTTCCTGAATTCAATTCTACACACAGTTTTGCTTGCACCCATATTAGTTATATTATAGTAGCTCCGACCTCCGTGATACAACAGTTCGACCGTTGTCCCGCCTTTAACCTCATTACAAGCGTCATCGATAGAATGCAGCACTGGAGAGTGGGACGTAGTTGGCGCCCCGAGTCCGTCTCGCCGGTTAATGCGATCAACGTAACCTGCACCTGCTATTTTTTCCTCAACTCATCCAGAGCCTCACGACTTTGAGTGCACCCCAGGCCCGGTTTCCCAAGCAGGCACAGGGAACCCGGGCCTCCCGCTTTAACAGAAAATGTAGAGCTCGTCAAAACTCACAGTTTATGTTGTTTACCTTTTTTGTGTAGTTGGTCGTTTTTAGATATTTCTTGTTATCGGCATCAGCTATAACAGACTTTGACTATCACTTTAGCCTATGGTACTCCCTTATTTCCTTTCTACTTACATGGAAGCAAGTAATAAGACGATTACTATTAATTGTTTCTCGACTAGTATGAAGTAAATAGAAGTATAAGCTTTTCAACATAATTTGTTGTAGAGATGTAGAGAAAGTTATGTGAATGGACCACATCAGACTTTTTTACTGAACACTGTTAGTAGATAGAAACGCAGTATAGTTGTAATATTATGATAATTCTTAAAGTTAACTTATATTCATTTGAAATCGTAGTTAAATAATGGAATCACTATTGTAAGTTCGATTTAGAATGTTATAATAAAACAAGATGGTGATAAAAACAAGTTTGTTGAATAAGTTGGACTTAATGAACAAAATGTTCGTGAACCTAATACGTGAGTATATCTTAATGTGTGTACTTGGAAACTGTGAAAGTTAGGAACGGTACATAGATCCATATTGCCCTTTGTGTTATCTGAAAGCCTATATCTACAACATCAACATTATAGCTCGCTCTCCCTCTTGCCATTTGGGTCGCAGTCGTAACCTTTCTCCAAGCTATCCTCAATGGAATATCCTGCAGAGAGGGGAATTGCAACGCAGGAGTCCTGCTTCTTGAGAGCGATTCTCCGAGATTTTGCTGCTGACATTTCAGCGTGGAATCGCTGCCATTCTGATTGTATTCAGTTTCTAGGTCAACTATTATCTGCTGCTGAATTAATGTCCTTTTGTGAGAGTGTTTAACAACGATACGGAATTAATGCTGAGTCTCCTTCGCCATTGTTATTGCATTTGCACATTCAAGATGAAAATGCCGCATCAATCCGATGGAAATCGCAAATTTCGTGTGGTCCACACAGCAATTTCGTAATAATTATTTCAGTTCAGGTTAGAGAATCGAGCAGTGGTTCAGGCGTTTCGTCTGGGACTGGCATTTGGGAGGCCCGTGCTCACTCCCCGTTGACCATGCACTCTCATCTTGGGGTTTTCCGCGGCTTTCCTGGGGCCGCTTAGGAAAATCCTGGGGTACTGTATATCTGTATATCATACGTTTTCTTTCCGTTTTACTTCTTCATCTCTCCGGTTGGTGGCTTGAGACTTTGCAAGCAGATGGCGCGCTTGCTTGCTCCGAATGAAACTCTCTACCCTCTGGTTGCGCTGGTTGAGACTATGTGTCCAATAGAGGCCTCTTTCCGGCCTTCCGGCGCCAGTATAAGCTCCATGGCGCACCACGGCTATAATCTAGTGAAACTGTTAGGGACTTCCGTGCAACTCTGTGCTTAGCTGCGTCGTTTCCTGCGGTTTCTCCTCCTCTCAAACCTTCGCCCGGGGATGGATGACCTTAATAGATCAGAACTTGGCCGCAATTGCCGAGATGTCCATGCCCGTTAATATGCTCATACCTCATACAAGTTAGAGGAACCTTTAAGGGGCGAAAGTGTTTTCAAAAATAACTACCAGGAGGATTGGAACTTTAATACATGAACACCTTTATATGAATGCTATAGTCATATAAACCCATTTTAAGTTTAAACTCTAGTTTTAATATTTTTAGTTATTAATATTTTTATGTTTAAAAAGTGATCTCCTCCTTCAATTTTAATGCAATAAAGGCCACAAATCTTGCCAAATATTCTAGAATTTCGATTAAAACAATTATACAATTTTGAAGACTGCTTCCTGTGCAGAATAGGAAAAAAATAGTGTACTGGTGACAGTTTTGGTATATTTTGCTATCATGTCATATACTTTATTTTTTTGTTTCACGAACCACGTAAGTATAAAAATACAATCATTAGTTTTGTTCGGCAGAGTGTCTTGAATAAGCATGTAGTTTTCCTCATCTTGGCCTAGAAATTGTAAGAGGACATGGCTTTAGATTCCAGCAACATGCTAAAAATTAAATGGTAGAAAATTACTTTAAAGCTTATATTTGGAGAGTATATAAGTGTGCACATGTTTAAACATATGTTTTTATTGGGTTATTTTACGGTCAAAAACATATTGACACCCAATTTCCTTCTTAACTTAGATTATGGGGTCATAGATTTCATCACAAAACATTACAAGGTGCATCTGTAGGAATGAAAATAAAAATATGCAGCATATACTCCGTAACAGCCGTTTGTCCGATTTGGAGAGAGATGATTTAGAACTACTGGTAAATTCACATATTTATATCACTTAACAGTGTACTACAAAATCGATTACTATATTCATTCTTTGCTGTGTTTAATTTAATTAAATCCGAAATTCACCGTATGTGGACATATCCTATTGAAACGTATATCTGTTATAATATACAATAATAGACTATTTTTGCCACGTATAAAATTACTAGATTGCATGGTTACTTAAATAATAGTATTTCATTGTTTGAATTAATTATTCTAATAAGACAGTGCCATGTTAAGCATTTAAAATATTCACATTAAAATGCATGGTTTAAAGTAAATTAGTTTCTTAAATAACTCTATATCACGTTAATTTTATATTAACTCCAAAAAACGCAGAAAAATTATTACTATTCGTACTCTCCAAAACTTGATTTTTAAAAATGTAATAATTTTTCAAAATTGCAACCTTAAAAAACTATATGACTGTTTTCTTTGATAAACTTTTGTGAGGCTATATAACATCTTTAAAAGAAATTAATAAAAAAAGGTATATAGTGTGTGATATTTTGACTATGGAAAAGTGTTGGAAAAAAGTTTGCGAGTAAACATGGTGTGCTCATTAATTAGTATGCACCTTATCTTTAGTTAATTGGTAGTTAAAGTCAGTGAAGTGAGAAAAACACTATATTCTGTTAAAGTTTTGAATCAATATTATTTTATTCTGAAAATAAGGAAACTAATTGTTAAATTGTGTTGAAATGGCAAGTAGATAAGTTGTTTTACATTTTAGAATAATACTTATAACCTTGGTTTCAAAATTAGAATATTATATTAACTTGTGGACTACTACAACCCTAATATACGAATTTTAATGAAAATGACAATAGCGACCAGATATTAGAGGATTTGATTACCGCTTTGGGTTACTTTGGTTTCCTTTTTACCTACAAAGAAATGTGTAATAAAACTATTATTGCTAAAGTTTATCTCGATTAGCATAAACTATACAGAAGAATAAGCTTTTGTTACAAGTTTATTGCAAAATTAGGAAAAGACATGTGAATATTACACATAAAGCTTTTATGAAGTTTTTTGATCGCTAATAGATAAAATATTTGGAATTTTACGAAATACTTGGTTGCACTTATCTAAAAAGGCATTGGACTGAGTGTGTTAGCTGTTGGGCAGAATAGCTTAAAAACCAAAGTTCCGCTAAATACCAAAATTGGTGTATAAGTTCAGTATCTTCCAAAAACTCGATTTCAAGAAAATCTCTCCCCCTCCAATTACTCTTTATATAGAACATTTCTCGAAAAGTTTGATATTCTCAAAAATGGCTATAAGGATTTTGATTAAAACGCCATATGCTTAAGATGTCATGACAAACGAAATGTATATTTTCAGTTTACTTTTAGAAAAATATATAACGCAATTGTCATTAAAACACACAATTTATGTCATATTTATGTTTTGTAGAATTAGTCGTTTCTGAGATATTTGTTGTTATTGGTTTCAATTTTAATAAACTACTAACTTTTTTTACTTTCTCCATACGCACTATGTACTTCGTGTATAAAGAAAGTATTGCACTCCACCAAAAATTTGATACTGAGATTTCACCGGAAATATATGTTTTGGGGTCCCCAATATCCCAAAAAAGCATTTTCACAAAAAGGTCCGTGTGTGTGTGTGTGTGTGTGTGTGTGTGTGTGTGTGTGTGTGTGTGTGTGTGTGTTTGTGTTTCCATGTGTCCGTGTGTCTGTGAACACGATAACTCAAAAACGAAAAGTCGGTAAAATACCAAACTTGGTATTCAAGTTTAGTATCTTCCAGGGATGCGACAAGAAGATTTTGAGAGAAAGAATTTTAATTTTCTCAAAAATGGCTCCAACGATTTTGATTAAAATTTCGGATATTAGACATATTTACCTAACAAATGAAATGTATATCTTGAATTTTCTGGGAATAGCCTCTGAAGAGTAGTTTATTCTGGATGAATTTTACTAAATTTTGAATAACTGCTAAACTGTAGGAGATGGACAAAAACTTACTCACAAAATATGTAGAGCACATTAAAGCACACAATTTATGTTATATACATTTTTTTCGTGGAGTTCGTCGTTTTTGTGACATTCCTTATTTTTGGTTTCTGCTATGAAAAACGTATACTTTTCTCATACAGGAACTTGTCAACTCCTATCCATATAAACAAAGGAACTTCATTGACATAGTAACCAGCTTATGACTATCACTTTAACCTACGGTTGTCCCTTATTTCGCTTTTACTTACAAGGAAGCGAGTAATAAGACTATTTCTGCTATTTTTTTTTCTGATTAGCATAAAGTAAATAGAAGTATAAACTTTTTAAGAATTATTTGTTGCAGGGATATGGAGAAAGTCATGTGAATGGCACACATCAGATTTTTTTCATGTCCTATCTTTTGTTTTACTTCCAGGAATGTAACGTATATATTTTAAAAGGTTTGCTAACGCTTACTTACAAAGAAGAACGTAATAAGCCAATTTTTTCTGATGTTTTTCTCAATCAGCATGACATAGATAAAAGAATAATCTTTTTCAAGAAAGATTGTTCGCGGAAAAGCTAGACAAATGTGAATGGAACGTATCCATTTTTTTTTTTGTAGTGTTAAACGTCCCCTTTAACTACTTATGACACCTCAGGCGGTGACACTGATGATACATGAATGAAGATGGAGCACCGGTGAAATGCGATGGCGGGGGAAACCGGAGAACTCGGAGAAAACCAGCACCAGCGCCACTTTTTCCTCCACAAAACCACATGCGGTCGCTTGAGATCGAACTCGGGGCGTCTAGGTGAGAGGTCTAACCACTCGGCCACGGCGCTGCCTAAATATTTTGGTGATTAATCTTCCATACATTTCTTGTCTCACCGAAATATATATATATATATATATATATATATATATATATATATAAATTAATAATTAATAATTCCAAAAGATCCTAAATGTAAGAGAACTATAAGAGATATGAGAGGCGATATTATTAAGGTATTCAATTTTTTCAATATCAGCACCAAAATAACAACTACAAAACATAACTATCACAGCAATAATGGAATAAAACAAGATCGAGTATTTTCTTTTATTAGTTTGCTCTTATACACAGCGGCTGGTAAAGGCCTCGAAATTTCATTGCTGCTTTTGCGCTCGGAATGAGAAGGTCCAAATCCAATATAACGAAATAGCTAAGGTAAGTCCATTTGACCTTTCTGCCCACTTTCTTCTGGCAGCGTCAGAAGCCGAATGATGTGAAAATTCAATCTTCGTATTTTCATGAGGCATGTTCCAGTGCACAGATGAGCATACGGAGTAAACTACAAAGTATGTTAGGTCGGTGTTAACTGACATTAATTTAAGTGACTTCACTTATTTGAAGTGATCAATTGGATCTTCCAAAGATTATACTACATTAATTTCGGAATTTAGAAAAATCTAGAAAATTTAATTTAATATTTTGTGTAGATTTTATATGTTTCTCAGTTTCGAACTAGTAATTTATTATCTACATTGTTTGCGTCTCCTCTTTTTATGTGTTTCTGCGACGAAATCCATTGTTTTATAATTAATTAATGCAGTTTTAGTTCAGTTATATATGACATATCTATTTATAATTGAATTGCATTTTGTCTTTATAGACCTTCCCTTTGTTAGGTAAGTATATTTACTTCATCTGAAAAGACGTTCAACGACTTGGAAAATGGATTCATTTTATCTGAATGGAAGGGTGATACTTGCTAGATATGTTCATTTCATATTGGTTTAATGTCGAAAGTCTGGAGCTCAAATCCGGTTTCCAGCTACGGAGCAAAATTATTTGGAGTGGTTGGATGAAATTTTGCTCTTTATTATACATGTATATACAGTTTGAGAGGAACAAAGGACATTGGCAATAAATTGCAAATTAACTAGAGAGAGATATACCGCGAGCAGATAACAGAAAAATCATACCAGGAACAAAAATTAAAAATCTTGTACGAAATTGATTTATACATATATGAGCTACGTAAAATAAAAAAGGATTTTAAACGAGTCGAACTTTCCCATTACTTAAAAAGGTTTGACAACATTCCTTATATTCATTTTCTTGAAAACTCTAATTATAGTATTCATTTAAAATAAGTTTAATTCTGAAGTATTTAAGTAAATATAGAAAAGAATAACTCATTCAATTCTGTGGCACAATCGTGTTTTGCACGACCAAACTTTTATTTGCATGCCGTGCTCCATTTAAGCTATGAGGTGGTTGTTAGCACACTGAAAATTTACCTCCTTTCTCAATGAACATAATACAACTGCTATGTTGTGATTCATATGTATTCTTCTTGTTCCTATATCAACACTGCTTTTAAGCCTCTAAAAGAGCACACTTTATACCACATATAATGATTAATTTAATTTGACTGTTTCAGATGTATGAGCTACTTTATCATATACGATTTGGTATTGCCCTCCACCCAAAAATTCGATACCGAGATTTTACCGGAAATATATGTTTTAGAGTTCCCAATATCCAAAAAAAAGCATTTTCACAAAAAGGTCCATGTGTCCCTGTGTCAGTGTGCCTGTGAACACGATAACTCAAAAACGAAAAGTCGGTAAAACACCAAACTTGGTATTTAAGTTTAGTATCTTCCAGGGATTCGACACGAAGATTTTGAGAAAAATCCCCCCTCCCCCCTCTACCCTTTACATGGAATTTTTTTTCGAAAATTTTGATTTTCTCAAAAATGGCTCTAACGATTTTGATTAAAATTTCGTATATTAAAGATATTTACCTGGAAAATGAAATGTATATATTGAATTTTTTGAGAATAACCTTTGAAGAATAGTTTATTCTGGATGAATTTTACTTAATTTCAAATAACTGCTAAACCGTAAGAGATGAACAAAAACTTACTACACAAAAAATGCAGAGGACGTTAAAACACACAATTTATGTTATATACATTTTTTTCGTGGAGTACGTCGTTTTTGGGACACTCCTTATTTTTGTTTCTGCTATGAAAAACGTATAGTTTTCTCATACAGGAACTTGTCAACTCCTATCCAAATAACTAAGGGACTTCATTGACATAGCAACCAGATTTTGACTATCACTTTAACCTATCCCTTATTTCGCTTCTACTTACAAGGAAGCAAGTAATAAGACTATTTCTGCTAATGTTTTCTGATTAGCATAAAGTGAATGGAAGTATAAGCCTTTTAAGAATAATTTGTTGCAGCGATATAGAGAAAGTCATGTGAATGGTACACATCAGATTTTTTTGGATAGAGTCAGACTGAAAAATTCAATGTCATAGCCAGGATTTGAACCACGGATCTCCCAGCAACTAGCCACTCTAACCACTGATTTACATTGCTAACATGCCACACAACATTAAATTTTCCAACTGAATCGCATGTTTCCATAAACCATAAGGAGATCTCACATCATTTTGAGGTGAAATGTAAATGGCGTGTTATTTATGGACGCTCTTTAACTACTGCGGTTCTGAGCGTCCCATTCTAAATTGGGCGTTAAAGACCGCTTAATTTTGCTCAGAGAGCTCTCTATCAGGCTTGAGGTTCTTTTACGTGCCGTAAATCTACGACACGGGACCAACGGCTTTACTTCCCTACCGAAGAAAGCCATGCTAACGATTTTTACGCCAGAAAAAATCCGTCGTCCTGCACCGTCTTCAACTATTAGGTAATTAATGTTAATTACTTTCTTTTCTTACACAAACCGATGTATGTTGGGGAAATTTATGCTGTGCAGGCATGTTTCCATCGCATCACAGTGGTTAGAGCAAACGGCTAGAGACCAGGAGATCCGTGGTTCAAATCCGGGCTATGGCATTGAATTTGTCAATCTGATTCTAAGTTCCAACTTGTGTCTTACACATGGCTTGTGCGCAAAAACAATTAACATACGTGTTTTTGTTTTCGATGTATTTTCTCGGACAAGAATGCGACAATTGCCTTTATTAGCTAATATACTGCGCCCTGCATTTTCGAATTTGTCGACATAAACAGAGCTAACCAAAGAAATAATTACATATGTATGTGTATTTACAATGTGTAAATTACCTGGGAAAATATGATTTAGTACTACGCCATTCCAGAGCTAAATGGTTGCTCCAAGCAGGGAAAAATAGTGATACTAAATTATCTCATCTATTTCACACTTTTAGTGTCAATCACGATCTGAATGTGATGCTATTTTCTCACGTTTTAGCTCTTTCCAGTTGGAAAGTCTGTGTGCTTTCTATGTCATTGCCATTGAGAAAGGTTTTCTGGAGCGTTTCAAGGCCTTCCTTATCTTCACATTCCAAAGTGGTAAATTAGTTCCAACTGTAATTACTTTAGCCAAGGTTTGTTTATGTTGGTTGAAAAATGGCGTCGTCTAGCAAAAGGTTACGAGCCGAAGAGGAAATAAATGCTGCATTTCGCGATTTATTAGAAGAAAGCGAGGGTGAAATTGAATTTTCAGACCTTGATGAAAGCGTTTCTGACATCGACGTAAGAGAGGAAGGTATATAGTATTTTTCAGACATGATGGTCCTGCCGCGCCCTTCTTCTAAAATTGGCCTTCAAAGTCGGACTTTAAACTTTGCGGTTGGAAACCTACCCTCGCTGTTGCCAAGTCTTCCACTTACTGGACCCTTAACCGAGAGTGATTCTCGGTTTGCAAGCAGAATCTTCAGGAAACAGATTTTACTACGTTGCCTTTCGCCCCTAATACAGGCTCGTCTTTTGTTTGCTAATGGTTATTGCTCAGTGGAAAGGGAGAGAGGTCCTGTTCGAGGGCCACCGTGTTTTGGAGAAAACTATATATTCTAGCTTCAGCAATGAAAGTGCAGCCGATAACAACTTCCCTCATACGCTTGCAAATAATCGGTATACTTATCAAAATGGATTTACGGAGGTGTAACCAGACGATGCATACGATATGAATCAAGCATTCAACTACGTAGCTATAAGTGCTAAATTGTGCAGTAATCTGCTTTAAATATACACACTATCGCTTTACTCCATTTTCATTATTAGTTTTATATGCATATGTGTGTGTGCTTCTGGTGATTTTTTCTACTTTTAGCCTTCAGGTTAGTGGAATTAATTTTTTTTTATTTTAAAAAATAAAACTCCAGACCAAAACAGGTTACTGATTTTATAAAAAAATATCTGTATTTTTCATTTTATTAGCCTAAAGTTTCGGTATAGTAAGGTTTTGTATGCCTAATTATTGATGATTTTTGGGATTTTTATTTTGTTTTAAAATTTTCTTTGGTTTTTAATTTTTTTAAAAATACTGAAGAGAACACTCATCTATATATTACATATTATGCATAAACAAAAGGGTTTGCTACAAATAAAAATATTCATCTCTATGATAGTCATTTTATTACTAATAATTTAAAACCCTGCGTGCTACTCCAAAGTTGATTGTCATTTTTTAGACAGGATTTTGTCATTCGGGCTGGCACTAAAATGGTTAATATGCATCCTACGGGGTTTGCATTTTATCTTTTAATTCCGCATAGTTTAAAGTCATTAAGTTTATGACCAAAACCTGAAAAATAATCAACCACATTACCTTAAGCCACAGTATTTATATAGGAACAAAACTGTATTGGTTGACCAAGTTGGTGGTTAATTGCAACATACTGGTTTCCAACCTCATATGCGGTTGGATTTTGTTTTTTGTTATTTTATAAAATGAGTGCTGTAAATTTAGCTGACCACAGTGATGTGAATTTGTGCTAATATACCGCTCTTTTGCGCTGTTCAATTTAATATCTAATCATAGCATTCACATTCATTCCGTGCATGACATAGCATCCTAATTAAAATTTCACTTTTTCTAGCAGATATGTACAATATAGGAAAAAAATGTTTTTATTCCATATAAAAATATACAGACGATTTCACCCGAATATATATGAATCAAAAAGAGGCTTTCTCAGAAAAGTATGTGTGTATGTGTGTGTTCATAGCTTAACTCAAAGACGAAAATTTCGTTAAATACCAAACTTGGTATTTAAGTTTAAAATCCCCCAAGAATGCGGCATGAAGGTTTTCAAGAAAATACCTCCACCCGAAACTACCGTTTACGTGGAAAATTTTGTAAATTTTGATTTTCTGAAAAATGACTAAAAGAGTTTTGATTCAAATACCGTTTAATAAAGATCCTTACATGGTAAATAAAATGTAAAGCTTGAATTTCTGAGAATTGCGTCTAATGTCCTTCGTATTTTCACTGAATTTTGCATAACTGATAAACTGTAGGAGGTAGACAAAAGCATAGGACGCAAAATTTTAGATCTCTTCAAATCACTTATTTCTTTTACACCTTTATTGTGGAGTTGTTTCCAAAATATTCCTTGCGATTGGCTTCAGTTTTGGATTACTTATACTTGTCTCAAACAGGAGGGCCGTGTTTCTTTTGTTTTTCTTCTGACCTATAGAGAAGAGAATTTCAATGACAGCCGTATAACGAGTGCTTTTAAAACATTTGACTATCGCTTTAGAATAGTGTATTCCCTTAGTTCCTTTCTACTTATAAGGGTCATAGCTGCTAATGATTATCTCGACTAGCATGGAGTAGAAAGAATAATAATCTTCTTTTAGAAGTTTGTTTTTAGAAGAGATTTTTGCTTTGCTGTAATAAATTATTTAAAAAAAAATAAGATAAATCTATTGATTCTAGGGCTGAAGCATGAGCATTTCGGTAAACGTTTCTGGAAATTCGATCACCTATGGTACATTTGTATAAAGGTTTATGAACAAGTCATATCAATAAATATTGTTAATTTTTTTCTGTAACTTCCTTTCAATTTGTCCTTTGATATTTAAGTAATATGTACCCACATATACGTGGTGGTAGTGTGTGTGTATGTGTGGATAGCATAACTCGGTTACAACATATAAATTTGGCACTTAATTCAGTATATTCCAACATGTATACAACATGAATTTTAGTAATATTCTCCACCCCAGACTAACTTTTGTATGAAACATTTTTCAAAATGTTATATTTTCTCCAAAATGGCTCTAAAATTTATAATAAAATAAAAAAATGTTTTAAGATGTTTTCTTTATCAAAAAATGTATACCTGGAATGTTCTGGGAATGGACTCTGAAGCTATCTTCATTTTGGATAACTTTTGTATAACTAACTGGTAAAGTGTAAAAAATAGATAAAAGCTTACTATACAAAAATGTATATTTCATTAAACACACCATTTATGCAAAGGTTTTGGTGAGGTGTAAACATTTATGGGATATTCCTTGTAATTCGTTTCAGTTTTGCAATACTTAGAAAACTTTTCCTCAAGTGAGACATTTATTTTTTTTTCTCCTGATCAAACATTTCAAATCCTTGCCAGAGTGACCGACTTTTGAAAGTTCTTACTATCGGTTTAGATTATTGTATTTCCTTATTTCCTTTGTAAAACAATTTCGCTTAATGTATATCTTAATAGGTGTGAAGTGGAGAGAAGAAAAAACTTTTTTTTAAGAATAATCTATTGTAGCATAGGTACAGAAAGAAATATGAATGTTACTATCAGATTTGTTATGGATAGAAAAGCTGCACACTCTCAGAAACTTACTTAGGAAAATAAATTAAATTCGTTTTCATACAGTTGCAGGTACTTTGATTATAAACGAAGTGAAGGTAAATAAAGAAAATGGACATAGAATGTGTCAGCGAGATGGTGAAAGTATATGAAAAATAAAAGAATATAGGCTTAGAAGACCCTCCCCACCAAAGTGCCAATATAATGAGCCGTGTATGGCGCAGTTCCTCACACAGGTGGTTATTTGGCCTAGGTTTTTCGTGATGTATGAAATATAACAGAGGTTAGAATTTAAGAAAATTGCAGATTCCTTGAGAAAGCCTACTTAGTTTAGGGTTGTTGATGCCCTTCCGTAATCTAGAAAAATTAAAAAGTATGTAAGTTAAAATGGTAGGTTACCTCAAGAAAAGTGGAGATCGCCATATGATATATCAGAAAGATTCGACACACATAGAAAATTTCCGGCACCGATTTCGTAAGTCGGATGGAAGAGCAGTGGAATAGGAAACCGAATTCTTTTGGTTTGGATCTGAAAATTACAACGAAATTCTTATTCTAATTCTACCTTTCCAAAATTACTTACAACTATCAATACATTTTACTGTGCAGTTTCGCAAAAAATCACTATAAAGAAGATTACTAAGCATTCCCAAGAAATGCAATGTTTTTGTAATCTTCGTTTTTCATTTTATATAACTCAGTTGCTTACCTTATTTATTACTTTATTTTTAATGCCAGCATCTGACTCCAGGAGCTGGCCTTGCAAGTCCTATGGGGGGGGGGGGTTGAAAGTCCTCCTTACGAGAAGAATAAAAGCTAAAAAAAAAAAAGTTTATAATACCAACTTTGTCCAGTAAACTCTTGACAGCATTACTTCCACCAGTTTAGCCCTGCTCTTGGAAATACTTCATATAGCCCTTTAGCCCTATACTCTTGTTCAACAAGGGAATTAATTTGTGGTAAGTTGTCCATATCGTTTCTGCCTTTCAAACTGCAGTCAGCACATAATGTTTGTGGTGAGTGGGCCACACTTTTGTTAAAAAAATTGTATATGTGTATATTTCGATCGGTTTGAATTTACTTGATTATAACTCATTTTATAACTCCAGGGTCTTTCATTGCATATGTTTTGTATTACAGTAAATTTCCATCTACTTTATCTAGTGTACTAAACACTAAAAAGTAATTGCAATCCTAAAATATGTAGACTATTGCTTGGTAAATCGTTTGATTTGTTAGCAATTATTTTAACAGCTGTAACGATAAGGTAAGACAAATATTATTAATATTATGAAATTTAAGGTTTGTGGAAAATTGTTATTCGTTCGAGGTGCAACCTAAAAAAATCTGATGTGTTCCATTCACATGACTTTCTCTACAACTCTGCAATAAATTCTTGTTAAAAAGCTTATGCTTCTATTTACTTCCTGCTAATCGAGAAAAAATTAGCAGAAATAGTCTTCTTACTTGCTTCCTTGTAAGTAGGAGCGAAATAAGGAAGTACCATAGGTTAAAGTGATGGTCATAAGCTGGCTGCTATGTTCTTGAAGTTCTTGAAGTTCCTTTGTTTGTCTGGACACGAGTTCACAAAGTCTTGTGTGAGAAAAGTATACTTTTATAGCTGAAATCAAAACTAGGAATATCTCAAAAACAATCAACTCCGCGACAAAAATCTATCTAATATAAATTGTGTGTTTTAAAGTGCTCTACATTTGTTGTGTGGCAAGTTTTTGTCCATCTCTTACGGTTTAGCAGTTATGCAAAATTCCGTAAATTTGACCAAGAATAAAATAGTCTTCAGACGCTATTCCCAGAAAATTCAAAATATACATTTTATTTGTCAGGTAAATATCTTTAATATACGATACTTTAATCAAAACCGTTAGCCATTCTTTAGAAAATCAAATTTTTCGAAAAAAGATCCATGCAAAGGGTAGTTTGGGGTGGGGGAATTTTTCTCAAAATCTTCGTGTCACATCCCTGGAAGATACTAAACTTAAATACCAAGTTTGGTATTTTACCGACTTTTCGTTTTTGAGTTATAGTGTTCACAGACACACGGACACACTGACACACGGACACACACACACACACGGACATTTCTCTGAAAATACTTTTTTTGGATTCAGGAGACCGTAAAACATATATTTCTGGTGAAATCTCGGTATCGAAATTTTTGGTGGATACCTTCTCTATACACTATGTACATAGTACGTATAGAGAAAGTAATAAAGGAAGAAATTGCTATAGAGGTTCTAACCGAGTAAACCTCTTAAGAACAAAGAAAGCTGACTCCCTCTGTTATTCGTCACAAAGTAGATTGTATAATTTTACAGTGTTGATTTTAATTTGTGTTTTCACTCTTTTAAAAAGTGTTTCGGGACTTACAAAGTTAATTGAAAAAGTGAAAGAATAACACGGTCTAAGAGAATGGAAGTGGAAAAGAAATTCAAAAGGTCAAGTAAAGAAACGGTAAATTATAACTGGGAGAAAATAACTAAAGAACTGTTGGTAAAAGAGAAAGGATAATAAGAGAAAGTTGAGAGCAGAATAACGTAAGTTGGTTCGGTTATAAAGTTGCCCAGACCGTTCCATTTTCTCGACCAGAGCTAAGTGCATTCCCTTGTTCACACGTGACTGCTGCTCGGTAAGAGGACTATATTCCAGTACTCTCCACTTCAAGCTAGGCTTTCTTGGAAGTTTATGTTGGCATGCCTGATATATTCCTTCGCCTAGAGGTAAATGGAAGTCATGATTGTAAAGTCAGTAAGATTCTAGTTATATTTATTCAACAAATTTCCTACCACTTTCTATAGGTAAATTATCAAGAACTTCTGATGGCCCAACAAATTTTGTGAACGGATATTGACTCGAACACATAACAAATTGATTAATTAATCTGTTTAAAAGCTAAGCTTAGTTTCATTACATGTAAATGTAAATTAGAATTTTGTTAATTAGAAAATAAATCTATAGCACGCAACTGCTGTGCGAGAAAAACTTTTTCCTGCGGCCTGCATTTGGGAGTGCTGTGTTCAAATCCCGTAGGCTGAAGAATCTGGTTACATTTGTTTCTTTCTTTCGGCATTTCTTAGTCGCCAAGGTAAATACAAAATTGCATATTTAATGCCACGACCCAAAGTTCGACCTTCAGTTAAAACAATATTAAAAGTGAAAATAGACAGTAATTACGATTACGCCGCCATCTATCAACAGATAGTGAAAGCAACTAGATTGGACAGCACTCCAAAGTCTTGGAGTATGGGTATAATGCTTCGAAGGCTAGCCTATACTGTCCAAATACATATAGCAGCATCTGTGTATAGTTGGTGAAGCAGCTAGAGTGAATGGCACCCTAGGTGTGTGTTTGGTGCAAGGTGAAAGTGGTATGTAGGGAGTTGAGACAGCACATACCGATCAACGAGTATCTCAGCCAATAAATCAGTCACGATATGACCAAAGTCGCAAAGTTAAGTCCCCTAAAATATAGTAATAATAATAATAATAATAATAATAAAAATAATACAAAGTGCTGGGTTTATGGCACTCCCAAAGTGAGTAAACGAAAATAGGTGCAGTTTCTTCTATAGGAAATAAATTATGATAATATTATTAATTACTTAAATTTATACTCTTAGTTTACTTTTCTAAAATGACTTTCTTCAATTTTCACTGTCGCAGCCCTTTTCCTTGCCCGTAGCGGTGTAATGAGACGTGCAAAGCAATCTCATCCTTTGTCAGCTTCGCTCATGGAGTGCAGAATACAGAACTTCACTTCCCTTGCTCGTTGAGAAGACTCACTGCGTATCACAGTTAACTCACGGATAAAACATACTGATAAGTGCACCTTACGTCGCACCAACAACATCAATTACTAACTTCTAACTAGCTGTCAAAATCACGCTCGCGAAAATCTAGTCGCAGTATTTCGTCGGAGTTCGCGGGGGGCGGAATAAAACATTCAGGAACATCTCGTTTCAGCTCGAAGACATCTCTGGCATTTACGCCGGGGAGAACCCGCTCTGCTTATCTCTCCAACCAACGAATCTACAGACGCTGAACATCACCGCCATCCACAAGAGAGTTTCGTCCATATTAGCTGCGTTAGAATATTATAACAAGAGAAAATGGGTTTATATCGGGCGGGGAATAGTCTGAAAATCACTCAACCGATTCTTGTGATTATTTCGTCATTGAAAATCATGTTTCTCCGAACGAATATAATAGAAAATCACTGTTGCTCTAAAATTTTTAAAAACTGGATGATTTCTGGAAATATATAGATCACCTAGTTTTAATTCAGTTTTGTTGAAAATAAATATTTAGTGGGTATATATTATTAGTTTCTTTTAAGAACTTTCAGCCTAAGAGGTAAAAATTCAGAATTCAAATATTAAAGCAGGGGCGTTGCATATCCTGGTCCATAACACCAAATTTTCCTCTGATTTGGTTGAATTTAGCTATCAGGCAGTATTTAGAAAGCGGCAAAAATGACGCGCTGCCCTGTTAATTTCAAACGCTTCCATTACTCTCATATGTAATCCCTGTTTTATAAACTTGACATAAAAATCAATCCTTCAGCCTCACAACATTATGCTATATAACTTAATAAAAACAATAGGTTATCTTACAACTCTCAAACTCATCTAACCTATTTTCATTTCTTTATTTGTAAATATGCGATGTTTAATTCATTCGTTCAACACCACGAATAATACATAGGGTCAATCTAAACTTCTTCAAATTAAACAAAAAACACTCATTTCGATATATCATATATTTGAAAAGTTTTAGGATATTTTTATAGACCAGTCCAAACTGCTTGTCCAAGCAGGATGCAGCTGTGTACTTCAGATTTAAGACTTAGTGATCTGTAAAGGACTCAGTTGCCTAACTTAAAATAACTATCTACATTAAACATAACTCCATGGCACGACAGTTCACGAGGAACCTTGACCAACCGCCCGGCCGCTGCGTCCCCCATCTCGGTCCACTACAGACGCCATGGATGGGGTGCAGTATTGGAGGGTGAGACGTGGTCAGCGCCTCGAGCCCCCCGGCCGGTTAATGCGGTGCTCATGAACTGGAGCCGCTACTTCTGGATCAAGTAGCTCCGCAATTGGCCCCCCAGGGACCTTACGAGTCTGATTGCACCCCGGGCCAGGTCTCCCAACGGGGGAAAAATCCCCACGCCGGTACTGGGGATCGAACCCAGGTCTCCCGCTTCGTAAGCAGCTGCGCTACCACCGCGCTAAGGAGAGGACCGCAACTATTTACATTGCTATTATAAAAATCTGGTGATACTGTCATTCCTTGCAATTTATACTAAGTACGAGGGCCATTCAAGTCAATTCGGGACTTTGTTTAAAACAGAATAGAAAAACAAATTTCAAAGTGTGGAAGATGGATTTATTTTTCCACATATAGTTAGTTATACACAGTTACAGCTGCAGTTATACACTTATCCTAGCGTTTGACTAACTCCTGAAATGCTTCGGTATAGAAAGATTTAGAATTCCGACGGAAACATTGTAGGACATCATGCTTCACTTCCTCATCAGTGTTGAAATGTTTTCCTCCAAGGAATTCCTTCAGGGGCCCAAACAAGTGAAAGTCACTTGGCGCTAAGTCAGGATCTCCCAGCCGAGTTGATTGTTTGGCATGTGCGTTGAGCGGTATGCGGTTGTGCATTGTCTTGCAAAAAGAGAACATCCTTTGTGACCTAACCCGGACAGTTCTTCCGTAAACTCATATGCACATCACGCAGAACACGATAGTAATATCCCAGAATGCACTTGCCATCTCAGGAATGATCCATCATGACCAGGATCGTCAGTAATAGAGATACGGCCATCTTTGAAGCGCTTACACCTTTCAAATGTCGTACTGCGACTGAGTGTCTTATCATCGTACTGAACCTAAAGTCTTCTGTAAATTTTAGCAGCTTTTATGCCCTTGTTCACTAAAATAATCATCACAACACGCTGTTCCATGTGTACGTTCACAGCGTTGTCCGCCAATTACTAGTATCAGGACACATGTGTCAGTTTCTACTGCATACAAAACCTCCAGCCTAGGCATCCATTTAAACCTGAAAAAAATAAATGTCCCGGATTGACTTGACTTGTATATATTGTACATACAAACAGTTGTGTGCGTACTAAATTTTATTGCAATATATTC
This sequence comes from Hymenopus coronatus, assembly GCA_030762935.1. Taxonomy (NCBI): domain Eukaryota; kingdom Metazoa; phylum Arthropoda; class Insecta; order Mantodea; family Hymenopodidae; genus Hymenopus; species Hymenopus coronatus. Next base: position 44,048,291 of record CM060887.1, read on the forward strand.
AGAATTTTGTAAGTTATTGTTTAAAAATCTGTTGTGTACCATTCACATGTTTTACTCTACATCTCTGTAACAAATTATTGTTAAGAAGCTTATGCCTGTATTTACTTCATACTACTCGAGAACAAATTAGCGGAAATAGTCTTATTACTTGTTTCCTTGTAAGTAAAAGCGAAATAAGGAAGTACTATAGGTTAAAGCGGTAGTCAAAATCAGGTTGCTCTGTGACAATTTCCTTTGTTTATATGGACAGGAGTTGACAAATTTCTATATGAGAAAAATAAGTTTTTCATAGCTGAAACCAAAAACAATGACTTTCTCAAAAACAATCAACTCCACTAAAAAAATGTATATAACATAAATTGTGTGTTTTGACATGCTCTACATTTCTTGTGGAGTACGTTTTTATCTAAGTCTTACGGTTTAGCAGTTATGCAACATTCCGTAAAATTGGTCCGGAATAAAGTAGTCTTCTGAGGTTATTCCCAGAAAATTCAAGATGTACATTTTGTTTGTCAGATAAATATCTTTAATATTTGATATTTTAATCAAAATCGTTGGAGCCATTTTTGCGAAAATCAAAATTTTCGAAAAAAGTTTCATGTAAAGGGTAGTTTGGGGTGGGGGATTTTTCTCAAAATCTTCATATCGCATCCCTGGAAGATACTAAACTAAAATACCAAGTTTGGTATTTTAGCTACTTTTCGTTCTTGAGTTATCGTGTTCACAGACACACGGACACATGGACATACACACACACGGACCTTTTTCTGAAAATGCTTTTTTTTGAATACAGGGGGTCTTAAGTCATGTATTTCCGGTGAAATCTCGGTATAGAATTTTTTGGTGGAATGCAATACTTCTCTATTCCTATGTACATTGTACATATGGGGCTAGAGAAAGTAAAAATTGACTCCCTTATCTTCTCCAGGATTAAAACAAAAGAAAAACGTTCGAAACAAGTAGAATTATTTTAAAATGCAAACTAATAACATGGAATGTCTTGGAAGGTGTTTACTTTACAAAAAGTGTATACGACATAAATTATGTAATTCAACCAGATGGATATTTTTTTTCCAGTACATTTTTGTATACTTCTTACAGTTCAATAGGTATGTACGTCATTCGGAATGAAGAGAACTTCAGTGAATATTTCCAGAACATTCAAAATATACATAAATATACATTTTAAGTGTCTGTAAGTAATTTTAATATACGGAATTTAAATATAAATCGTTTTCACTAATGCTCCATTTAGAAAGTTGGTTTCATGTCGGGTGATTTTCTTGAAAATCTTCGTGTCGCATCCTAGGAAGATGCCAAACTTAAGTATCAAGTTTGGTACTTAACTGCTCTTCATATTTGAGTTCGGCTATTTATACACGCACATAAGCCGTGCCGTGGCCTAGTGGTTAGACAACTCGCCTCTCGCCTAGACGGACCGGTTTCGATCCCGAGCGACCGCATGTGAGATTTATGGTGGACAAAGCGGCATAGGGACGGGATTTCTCCGGGTTCTCCAGTTTCCCCCACCATCGCATAGCACCGGTGCTCCATCTTCATTCCATGCACCACCAGTGTCATCGCCTGTGGTGCCATGGTAGTAATAGTGGCTGTTAAACACAATAAACACACGTACGAACACACATTACGTTTTCACTATTATTTTATGATAGGTCTATTCCCTTATATTTTCAGCAGAACTATTAAAATATGTACTCAACCCATTATTATATAAATCTAATTGTAATTGCTCTTAGCCGTTATCATTAATTGTTATTATTATTATTATTATTATTATTATTATTATTATTATTATTATTATTATTATTATTTATTATATAGTCATGGATTAATTCAAATTGTTTGTTTTTATTGAAGTTTTATTTTAAGATTTTTTGTATTAACTGAAACAAAACACTACATTTTCATTGTAAAAGTAATTTTTATAAATGAATTCAAAGATAATAGGTATCTCAAGTATTTTCTGCATTTGTTTCTTTCATTTTAGAAAATGTTTTATTCATTAAAAGGAGTAAGTTTTTTGTGTTTTAACTATTGCATTAAATAGATATTATATTTATTTTAAACTTAATTGATAGGTTCATTTTATAAAATGGTTACCAAGATTTCATCGAACATACATGTTTTAAAAACAGAAAGAAAAATTGATTTCTTAATTAATTTTGCTTAATTTTCATCTATAGCCTAAAGTATCACAATCTTTATCGATGTTCTTGCAAGACATAAAGCTATAGTTGCATTTGTAGGAATAGTAGTAACATTTAAATGCTTTCTCAAAGCGACCACATTTCTTTACCGCCAACCTGGCATAAAATTATGATGTACTATATTTTAGTTGGAAAGCGGGTGACGGCCACACTCAGTAGAAAATAAGAGCTACTAAATCTCTTAAGCTGAGTGGCAGAAGAAGCTGAAACTGTTCTTTGTTTTACATATGCCACCGTAAAGCTATTAACATTTAAATTGGATAGCTGTTGAATAAACATTGTCATTGTTTTTGCATTTCTTCTAGTGGTTTGGCAAACGAGGCTTCGCCATGCTCTTTAGCTTATCTTTTATAGAGGAAAAAATTTGCTGCAGTTTTCGTTTTCCTTTTTGTCTCTTCGAGAGCGCTGCTCTTGTTCTGTGATAAGGGATGAAGTATTTAAAAGCTCGCTAAACGCTGTAAACAGGTACCGCTATTCCATTAAGCTCCGCCCGCATGCCGCCTTTGATGGCGCCTAACGAGGTAAACAATCGATATATCGAACCTTCGGCTCCAAAGATTAACTTTACCTGCCGGTACGTTCATCAAGGAGGTGACTTCGTAACTGTTCTTTTTTTACTGTCCCCTCCTTCTTCATCTGTTTGCTTTGGTGCACTAAACTCCGCAGAAAACAGAGCAGGTCAAGTAAGGGTTCTCTGGACAGATTTATCGACGGGAATCTTGGTCCTCGTGGAGTTTGCCGAAGTCTTCTAATATAGACCGTGCTCTTGAGGAGAATGGAAGGAGCGAAGCTTTTCCCCTCCCACACACACGCGCGGTCACATGTGACTAGACTATCGCACGACCGAATGCTCTCGATCATATCGATACAATAAATGTCGACCGTAAGCGACTCGCTCTTATAAGCTCTGAGCCGTGTGTTCATTTTGCTTCTAAAATAACTTGTTGGCTAAAAATATCCTTTTGCTCACTTTTTCTGTTCCCTGCAAATGAGACGCTCTGACGGAGTGAAACTTTCGTAATATTTTCTATATCGCAAGCTCTAGAAGCTTATATAACATTTTACGTTTTCTACACGTATTATGTACATAGTGTATAGAGAAGGTATTGTATTCCACCCAAAAATTCGATACCGAGATTTCACCGTAAATACATGTTTTGGGTCCCCCTGAATCCAAAAAGGTATTTTTACCTTTACATGGAACTTTTTCCGAAAATTTTGATTTTCTCAAAAATGGCTCTAACGGTTTTGATTAAAATTATTTACCTGACAAATATCTATATCTTGAATTGTCTGGGAATATCTTCTGAAGACTACTTTATTCAGGATGAATTTTACGAAATTTTGCATAGCTTCTAAACCGTAAGAGATGGACTAAAACCTACCACATAATTTATGCTATATACATTTTTTCCTCCAGTTGATCGCTTTTTAGATATTCCTTGTTTTTGGTTTCAGCTTGTACTTTTCTCATACAGAAATTTGTCAACTCGTGTCCCTGCAAACAAAGGAACTTCAGTCACCTAGCAACCAACTTTTGGGTATCACCTTAACCTATGGTACTCCCTTATTTCGCTTCTACTTACAAGGAAGCCAGTAATAAGACTGTTTCTGCAAATGTTTTCTCGATTAGCATAAAGTAATTTAAAGCATAAGCTTTTCAACATTAATTTGTTGCAGAGATGTAGAGAAAGTCATGTGAATGGAACACATCAGAGTTTTATTAATAGTAATGATCTGGTTTATTTGTACGCTACCCTATATAAGTAATTAGAAGAAAATGGTAACCTGCAGAATAGCTCTCATCTTCTTTTGATTCGTCGTACAATAAAAATCGTGAATCTCTTCAAGTTTAAATCTTCTCCCTTTGTGTCCGCTAATATTCAAGGGGAAAAAATACAGCAACTCGTTGAATGTGTGCCTGGAGAAACTCGCGCTTCCCTTTTTCCGCCGTCCATCTTTTTTTTTTTATTTATTTTTTTTTTTTTTATTATTGTGCAGTCGTGTGGAAGACAACTGATGCTAATTAGCGCCAGTAGCGTTTAACATTAACCTAAAATCTTCCAGTTTTATAAAAACTTTAGAATAACGTAAGATGTACACTCGCGTACATACATAGTGGACCATTCCCCTACATTGTAGCAGTGATTTTCTCTCCATAAAGTTTACACTTTCAGGTAACCAAACTTTGACTGCTCCCAGTCGTTAATAATTCTCTATGTCTGGCCTGAAAAATAAAACAGGGACGTAAGAACTTACCAATGAACGATGTTGTTGTCATCAAATGGAATGAGCCACGCCGTCTCCATGAAAGTCTCTATAGCATTTTCATTTTTAAAGCTTTACGTTCTTTAACCTGGTCGTCATATTGGACGATGTATGAAATTGGTGAAATGAAACTCAAAGTTTGTAAGGGACCATTGAGCTTAAAGCTGCTCGACACTCATCTTCTCAAGATAAAGGCAAACCCCAAAAAAACCTTATAATCACTTTAATCGAGATTCGAACTCGTGACATGTTGAATATATTGCAGTAAATATAAACATATGTTTCCTCCTTTTCCCACAGTAATCGGCACAGCATAATACAGCAGTACTTCTCTATAACTACTGCCTCTCTCCTCTCTGCTCGCTTGTAAACAATGTACCAGCATATTAGAATTAACTTAGAATCATATTCAAAACGTACTAATAGCTATTCAGCCAAGCTATATTAGCTATTTACTTAATGCTGTGGGCTCTCCAATCACCTTTATTCTCTTGCATTTTTTATTTATTCTTTATCATTTCAATTTTTTGTTTTGCTACTGATTATATAACAGGTGCCTCTATATAAATTCTTTTGAGTTTTATGACCATAACTATTATTACTCTAGCTTAATTTATTTTAAATATCTCTGCCTCTGTTTTAGAATATATTACATCCCAGATAATCAAAACACATTATTATTCCATTATATTTATAATTTTCTATTATTACATTTGGGCATATAAGGTATTTACTCCAATGAGCTACAAATTTTGTTTAACTTTGAAATATTTTCAGCCCATATTCTTATCCAATTTGGTTTAGGTTATACACTGAATATTGTAAATTACTTTAAGTTTTTATTGTTTACATATGCATATGACTTTATTAAAATTTGTTTTATTGGGAGGATAGGCCTTTATTTCGTTTTCCTTAATACTCTCCTCACAAATCGATCCGACACTCCCATCATAGGCCGATTCTGCAACCAGACTTAAAAATCCAGAACATTTAAATGTAAATTGCGTGGACGCTCTTTAACTGCGTTGTTCTCAGAGTCCCATTCTAAATTGGGCGTGAAAGACTGCCTAATTTTGCTCAGAGCCCTCTCTATAAGGCTTGACGTTATATCAACACTTATTTTGATTCTTTGGACATAATGAAACCTACATTTTAATCCTCCCAGGATTTGGAATAATTTCTAGGAGCTGCTATAGCAGCTGGCAATCACGCCGAAAAAGGAATTTGAGCACTTTTAGTTATACCGACAAATCGTAGACCTTTTGATTTTGCTGAAGGGGAATCTGAATTAGTATCAGGATTTAATGTTGAATATGGAAGAGGGGGATGTAAATCTACGACACGGGATCAACGGCTTTACTTCCCTTCCGAAGGAAGCCATGCTAAGTATTTTTACACCCGAAAAGATCCAAGGTCCTCCGCCGGTAAAAATCCAAAACCGATATACCTCAAATTTTTCCGTGATTCCCTAACCCTCACGTTTTTTCTTATTATGTTCACATATTTATTTCTATTCATTGCTATAACTATTTTTCGTAACTATTTATAGTCCTTAAAATGCTGAGTGGACCAATTAGTGAGTTCGAACCCATGTGAATCGAGGCCCAGAACTGCAGCATCGGGCACCTCTGCGCCACAACAAAACTACGGCTGAATCTGATTATTATTATTATTATTATTATTATTAACATAATGATGAATCATTTACAGAGTAGACAACAAACCTGGCTGTTATCTTGCCCTCCGGTCATATTAATGAATGAATTAAGTAATTTGTCAATCAAGTGTCGTGAATAATCCAAGAGTGGGAATGGGTAACGCCTAAAAGAGAGGGCGGAGCGATATTTTCCATTACCAATCCAAATTGCACTCACATCTGCATTGTCTCCACTGAAGAAGTAGCTTCTTTTATGGTGTTTCGACTTTTTCTAAAATCACACTTTTTTACATTATCTCATTCCTTTATAACACTGAATTGAATGAAACATTGTCTGTTCGTTAATATGTAAGAGTTTATATTAAAGGAGAAGGGTTTTAATTCACAAAAATAAACGCCGTATTCATAAGTGACAACCAGCGTTGTTTAAGTGTCAGCCATTGTATATGGCCCATAATAAAACGCTGTTGAACTTGTTAGTAATTATAAATGTAACCCCCTTCTGTCTCCACGGAAGCTGCGCTGTTCCTTGGGCATAATTTCTAACCACTCAATTAGCAGATTACTATCATTTTTTCAAAATAGAACCGAACTTCCAAAGGATAACAATTCAGTTTATTTTAGATTTTCTTGCAATACTTCCTTTAATGAAGGCGTCAAAATAAAATATATTATAGTAAAAAAGTTGATAAAAAACACAAAATTCCTTATTTTTTCCATGTCGTTGATGAAATCTCTTATACATCCTGTATCTGTCATTCAGTTTAACGACACGCGCAAATATCCTTCACATCTACGTATAGAAAGCCGAATTATGTCCTACTTTTTCATTTTGTAACAATCGTAGAGATTCTTTCAAAGAGGCGTTATTCGAACCACCCATTCATTTCACATAGATTATAACATCGTTCACTGATTCGCTTTTGTATCTAAATTGTTTTCATATAGAGCACTGATATCGATTGGGTGGAGTCAAAATGTTTACCTGAAGGATACCTTACGAGGGAAAACACTTTCGATCTACGCGAATAGGCCAATTTTATATCGTTAGTTTACAAATACGATTCCTATAATACTTACAATTCTGGTGAAACGTCTCCAGATAACGTGAAGGCGCGCATAGCAAATGCTTGTGCCAGTATTGGAAGAGATATGCTTTTACGGACACACAATTTTTATTCGCTGAATTGGAAAATGAATTGAGGTAGAAGATTTATTGAGGTTGAACATTTATTACACTGAGGTATGATGCTCATGAAATAATATGTAGAATACCCGGGCAGCGTTGATAGTCTGTACCTCTGCCTTTCATGAATGTTTAATAAAATTGTCGCATCAGTAAAAGAACCCTGTATTAGAAGATGGTTAAACAAAAGTCATTTATTTTGATGAGGAATAAAGAAACAAAATGAAAAATGTTTATTCCTATTTAAAAAACTTACCTTGACCTCAAATTAATATACAAACCTTCTCCAATTAAAAACAAAAGTGATATTTTCTTTCCCCCATTATATCAAGTAACTTTTCTTTCCACAACGCTTAATTTTGGAGATATTTTACAGTCTGAAGTTAAGTGATCCAGCCTGTATAATATATAATTTCTTTTCTGTGAACAAGTTAAATACTCATTTCCTCTTCTTCTTCCAAATTTTGTTTAGTGACGCCCTGAGATAACTAAGTATGTTTAACGTCCTAGTTCCCATTGTTTATAATTATTCATTTCGATGAAATAATATTTTATTTTAAAATAATTTCATGTAGTTCATTTATAGCACTTGCCAGGTTAATTATTATTTTTGTGTATTTGAAACGCAATTTCCTTATTTCTTATTGTGCTTCTGTTTATTTTTAAATGAGTTTATTCATCTCTCATGTTTGTAATTTCAGGTTTAATATTTGCATGCATATTATTTTTAAATATATTTATTTGTTTTTTTAAAATTATTATACATTTATTTTATTTTAGGTAAAGCTTTCGTTAATAATATTTTACATTTTTTGTTATTTAATAAAATGCCTCACGTTACATTTCAATAACTATTCTTCACTTCACTTTCACTATGTTCATAAAAACCTTCTTGTTGATGTTCTAGAAAGTATCTATAACCATTTTCTGAATTTTTATTCTTCTATCTATACAATGTATACAATAAATTTGTTTACAGCATCTATCATTCTTCTTATTAAATTTCCAAAATGTTATACCTTTCACTTTTCAAAAAAATCTAGTGTGTTCCATTCACATGACAAGCTGTTTCCATATACAAACCATTCTAGCAAAAGATTGTTCTGTTATCTGAATCATGCTAATAGAGATAGACGATGATAATAGATAATGCTTCCTTATAAGAAAAAGGGCAACAAGAAGATACACTAAACTAAAGCGATAGTCAAGCCTTTTAAAAACCGGTTGCTCTGTGAAACAGTTGAAGTTCGGTTCCTTTTGCACGACCAGCAGTAAAAGAAGGAAAATGAAAAGAAAGGCGCCTTCCCAATTGAGAAAACTTACGTAGTTTAAAATTGAAATCAATAAGAAGGAATTTTTGGAAACGATCGACTTTAAAAATGAAACGTAAATTGCATAATGTGTTTTAACGAGATCTAAAGTTTTGAATAGGAGGTTTTCGTCTGTCTATCACGGTTGGTCAGTAATGTAACATTTTGCAAAGTTCGTTCCCAATAAAGAAGTCTTCAGGGGCTATTCCCATAACATTCAGATATAAATTTTATTTATAATATAAATATTCCTAATGTATGGTATTTTAATCAAAATTGTTAGTCATTTTGAGAAAAAATAAATTCAAAATAAAACTGTTTATCTAAAGAGAAATATGTCGCATCTTTGGAAGATAATAAACTTAAATACCAAGTTTGGAATTTAGCGGTCTTTTCGATATTGAGCTATGCTGTCCAAACACACATACACACAACAAGAACTTTATTTTAATAACGCCTTTCTTGGTCTTAGGAAGCCCTCAAAACATATATCTCTGAATTCTCGATACCGAATTTTGGGTGAAATACAGTATCTTCTCTATATACGGTGTACATAGTAAGCGTAGAATAAGTAAAAATCTATTATATATTCTTTTTATATGTCCATTCCCTTTGTTAATAATATCCGTTATTATTCTTAGAATTTCCAAAATATATCTTCCACCTTTCAAATATGTATTAACAACATAAGAATTTAAGAATAATATTATCTATATTCTTTTTTTGTCCGGCGAGTTCATTAATTAACTTCAACACGCTTTATTTCAAATTAACACAACATCCCCGTATGCACAGTGTACATAGGGATAGAGAAGTGTTATATTCCACCCAAAAATTCGATGTCGAGATTTCACCGGAAATGCATGTTTTACAACCCACTGAGAAAAAAAAAAAGCATTTTCAGATACATGTCCGTGTGTGTGTGTATGTGTGTGTGCGTGTGTCTGTGGACAACATAGCTCAAAAACGAAAAGACGGTTAAATACCAAACTTGGTATTTAAGTTTGGTATCTTCCAAGGAGAAGATTTTAAAGAAAATCCCCCCACACCTTACTACCCCTTACATGGAAAGGTTTTCGAAAATTTTGTTTTTCTTAAAAATGGCTTTAACGATTTTGATTAAAATACCACATATTAAAGCAATTTCTATCACAAATAAAATGTATATCTTCATTTTTCCGGGAATAGCTTCTAAATACCTGTTTATTCTGGATGAATTTTGCTTAATTTGGCATAACAAGTAAACCGTAATAGATAAACAAAAACTTACTATACAAAAAGTGTCGATCTTGTTAAAACACATATTATGCCATATATACTTTTTTTTTGTAGAGCTTACCGTTTTCGAGGTATTCCTTGTTATTAGTTTCAATTGTGAATATTTATACTTTTCCCAGACGGGAGTTCCCGGTTTTCTTTTGTTCTACTCCGGGTCAAGCAAAAATGCGATTTTCAATGACAATCACATAACGACAGCTTTTAAAACATTTGACTATTACTTTAGTCTAGTGCACTCCCGTAATTCCAGTCTACTTATAAGGAAGTAAGTAATAACATTCTACTAATATTTATCTCCATTATTGTGATTTTGAAAGAAGAATTATCTTTTGTAAGAAGTTTGTTTGCAGAGTAGCTAGAGAAAGTCATGTGAGTGTAACACATCAGGTTTTTAAAATGATAAACTGGAAGTTTTAAATACTTATTAATAATAATTTATAAGCTCTGTGGAGGCACTCCAACTAACGTATTTTCACAGTGCATGTATAAATTCTGCTCTCTGATAGCACGCGCTTTTAGAGCCCCATTATGAATGCTCCTGCTCTTCTCTTCAGCTTTTAAGCTATTTAACCAACAGCGAGCAGTTCTACATTATGAAGCTGCATCTACTAAGCCTTTCATTAACTCTTCGTGCCATTTTTTGTGCCGTTTTCTCTCTAGACTGGAGATTTTAATGCCTTTCTGAAATCCGTGTGCTGTGGAGCATATGTTTACAACCCTTGCTCCTTAAATCCTATGAACACGAACCATATGATAGTTATTTATTGCAACTTTTAGCACCAGTACTATAATAAACCGCTTATTGGATTTCGGAGAAAAATGTGCATACCGTCAAACTAACGTATCGGAATGCTACTCTGAATAGATAATACTGAGCAAGAAGACTCCATCATAACGTACGAGGCTTCGATTCCCGCCTACAGCCCACTTCGACCTTGGATAGTGAGACCGTTAGTCGGCCTCGCTATTATTATTACTATTATACTTATTAATTATTTAATGTACTTAAAAGTGTAGATAACTAGTTTAAAGCAAGCACAGCTCAAAGCTGTTTATCAAACTAGGCCACTACATAAGGGAAAGTTCTTTTGTGAGGGAGGATGCTATTGTAAGTTACGTACTCTTGTGCATGTGCATGCAACAGAGAAATAGGTGAAAGTGATTTCGGGGGAGTCCTGAATATTTGAGAAGTGAGTTTTTCTCCATTGTATCGAGGTGGTCACGAGGTATTTATGATGTATTTTAGGTAAGAAGAAATGCATTATGGGACACATAGACGCCAAGTTCGCGGTCTTTCTGACCAACGAAAATGAAACAGCCATGACATCAGATTTTACTATATAAGTAACAGGTTGGAGGCTGATGAGGCAGTCACTATTAAGTTTGGGTCACATACGCGTAATTGCTGTCAAGTCGGGGGACACTCACTGTCAAGTTTGAGACGCACACATACTCATTGTCAAGTTGCTATATAACTGAAAGTTAGTTGTTATAAATGTCATAGGTGAGCAAAGTGATAAACGTATTAATTCTACGAAACAAGTAAAGCTAAATCGCCGAAGATGAAAATTCTAAGAAGTTATAGAAACTAAAGTAGCATGTAAAGCAAAGTGCTTGTCTAAATAAGTAAAAGAATCTAGTCTAGAATAAATTTATATACGAAAGTGAAAGAGTGTTAAACATTTCAAAGAACAACGCCTAACTACCTCCATTGTTTCTCCACCCAAGAGAGTCAATTCCATACAGACTGAGTGAAGCCGAGGCAGCCTTTATAGCGGTCATCAAAACCAGGTACGTGGAGTGATCTACTATATTGGTAGGCAAGTACGTCCAGACACACTTAATAATAGTGGGGAACGACGTGACAAGTGGCAAGATAATAACAACGAGAAAATAACACTACATACTTGGCATTCTATAACGTGGCAAAATAACGCCACAATAGGTAAATGGATTCTTACCTACTACAATACCTTTTCCTCATAAGCATTCATTTCCTTATCATTCATATGTGATTTTAGTTTCGTGGCATGTTGCAGTGTCGAACAGACGGCGCGGTTGTCTTCTCCTAGGAGAGAGCAGGAGATGGATGGGTGGCTAGTTGGGCGGGTCTTTCTCTTCCCTTTCTGAGTAGCACCAAGAGTGGTACGGGTGTTCGAGACAGTAAATCTGAGGGGCTTGAGCACGTCTCTGTGGCATGTTTGCCTGCGGCCTGTAGCCTCCTGTAGTTCCTCTCTATTGCGGAGAGTGTGGCCGCAGTAGATCTTACAAAAGGCGCAGTGCGCGAGTTGTTTCCCTCCGTTGTGAACTCTACAGAGTTGTGAAAATTATTAGGCTCAAACACATTTTACTGTATATTTTGAAGTGCTGAGTTTGAAAATTAACTATAATCAAAATCTTATGAAAAACATATCAGTTATATATATATATATATATATATATATATATATATACCTGCAATAAAAACATTACATTAGTAAGTTTTTTGGATAAAGATCAGTTTTTCTAACCCTTGACCTCAAAAATATAAATAATAAATACAAGAATACATCATAGACCAAATATGTAGTATTTAATTTCCAGATGTATGTTGAATTTCTATTTTTTCAACATATACTATGTATATAGTGTATAGAGAAGGTATCGTATTCCACTAAAAGTTCATAACCGATGTTTCACCGGAAATACACTTTTTAGGAACAGATTCGTGTATAGGTATGCGTATGTATGTGTGCCTGTGGACAGCAGAGCTGAAAACCGAAAACACTGTTAAATACCGAACTTTGTACTTAAGCTTAGTATACTCCAGTGATGCGACATGAAGCTTTTCAAGAAAATCCCCACACCTCAGACAACATTTTACGTGGAAATGTTTTAGAGCAATACTGTGTTTCTCATAAATGGCTACCCTATTATAGTAGACAAATACATTCAAGAGAAACATATACACACAATACTAGCAAAACAATGACCGAAAAGGAATGACATTAAACATATATAAAATATTAATATCAGTTTTATCTCTTCTTATCGCTCCTCTTTTCCCTATTATCACCCTTCGCAGATCTCAGCTGTTTCGCCTTAGGTAGAAATTTAAATATCCGCCCGAGTCTTCCGTGCCTGCCAATAGCGTTCATCATGCTCCTAACTCTCTATTCGTGGTAAATACTTTTCCCTCCAACATAGAAATACTGTGCATAGCGCTTGTCAATAATTAATATTAATATTCTGGGAATAGTTACAAGTATAGAGTGAAGACTCCTCCGAGTCAATGGAGGTATACACGTGACCGCTGGGGCTGATTTGTAAGTCCTATATAAGAGGAGGGTTAAATAGGGAACGGAGAAGAATAAGTATACAGAGATGCTGCATACGTATTGTAATATAAGCAGGCTTTACTAACGTTGTTGAAGGTAATTACATTTCTGAGGTTGATTATCTTTACTGCTTATATTTCTAAAAGTGCCCATTTTAACTTAATGCGGTAACCTTCAAATGAAGTCCTTTGAGAGCCGGGAACATATGATCTTGATATAAAGCCAAGGATATTAGCGTTCTCTTTCTTTGTTGCAGTACAATTATAAGCACAAAGCGGCATCATCTTTATGAACAACTTCTGCCGGCGGTCCGCATAAAGAGGAAATGTAATCTTCCCCGGGAAGCTCTGCAACCCCCGTTGAATTAAATTACCCGCTCCTGCAGGTGTTTTGTGTAGATAAGTAAATCTGGAGCAGGAAACACTGCGCATAATCTTTACAGCGAAAATGTGCTGCATAGCAGAAAAACCTTTCAAGGTCTTTCATTTAATTCCTTTGTTTTTAACACTGATTTAGTCTTGAATTAGAGAGTCATTTCAAACTTATTTTAGAAAGCTGATGTGTTCGATTCACATGCCTTTCTCTACATTTCTGCAACAAAATTATTGTTAAAAAGTTTATACTTCTATTTAGTTAATGCTAATCGAGAAAAAATTAGCAGAAACAGTCTTATAACTTTCTTCCTTGTAAGTAAAAGCAAAATAAGGGATTAACATATGTTAAGGTGATAGTCAAAAGCTGGTTGCTATGTGACTGAAGTGCCTTTGTTTGTATGGATAGGAGTTGACAAATTCCTGTATGAGAAAAGTTTTTAAAGGTGAAACTAAAATACAAGGAATATCTCGATAACGACAAACTCAGCGAAAGCAAATGTATATGACATACACTGTATGTTTTATCGTGATCTACATTTTTTGTGTGGTAAGTTTTTGTCTATCTCTTATGGTTGGCAGTTATACAAAATTCAATAAAAATTATCCAGCCTGATTTGTAGTATATTAAACAATAATACTAAATAATAAAACACGTTTAGACTTTTACAAATCTTCCATTATTGATATGTGGCACCGAAAGCTGTGCCGTCTACAAGAAAAAGGATCAAGATATATCTCTTCATTGAAACAGCAATAATTAAGCATATAGAGCGAATGGGCCTAGGTAGACTGACAGAGGAGTTTGGTTTTTTTTTTTTTTTTTTTTTTTTTTTTTTTTTTTTTTTTTTTTTTTTTTTTTTTTTTAACGCCCGCTTTAACTACTAATGGCACCGCAGGCGGTGACACTGATGATACATGAATGATGATGGAGCACCGGTGGAATGCGATGGCGGGGGAAACCGGAGCACCCGGAGAAAACCCGCCCCAGCGCCGCTTTGTCCACCACAAATCTCACATGCGGTCGCTTGGGATCGAACCCCGGCCGTCTAGGTGAGAGTCAATTGGTCTAACCACTTGGCCACGGCGCGGCCACAGAGGAGTTTTTTTAAGTGTTCTCTACAATAACCATTCTGTGTTGGAACTTTAAAATTAGAGAACCGGACTTTCCCCTCATGTACCATAAAGTAGATGAGGGGAAAGAATAAGCTTAATATACAAAAGTCAGTGAATGTATGTAATGTAATATATGCCTGTGTGTAATGTATGTACATATGCCTATGTCGTGTGTGCGTAGGCATTTGACAGGTCTTAATACCTCCCTACGCAATGCCTCCCCTTTCCATACCCTATCCATATTCCATTTTCATGTATGCTTCTTCAACTCAACTTAATGTGTCTGGTACACTATTTATAATTTGAGCCTAATAATAAAAACAGTAATTTGTGATTGAAAATGTTTTTATTGTTTCCTGAAATATTCTCCTTTATGACTAGCTTACTTTTACATGCGTTCGAACCATTTGTCATAGCATTTTTTCCAATCTCCTTGAGACACCTCTAAAAAGTGATTTTTGACCGCAGCGAGGGCTTCTTAGACGAACAAAAATCGTTGTCTACACATTTTATTCTTGATCTTCGGAAACAGAAATGTCACTTGGTGCCCAATTAGGACTGTACGATGGATGAGTCATCAATTCTATTTTTTGAGCGCTGAATTAATCGCTTGTTAGACGAGAAGTGTGAGCGCCCACATTGTCTTGATGAAGAAAGACAGAACTTGTTTTGTTTTCCTTATTTCTACGAAGAATTCCGGCAAACATATGTTTGTGTGCCATTCAGAATTGACGTTTTACATTCCTCTAAATGCACTGTTGCCACATGACAGTTTTTTTGGATTTGGTTCT
Organism: Hymenopus coronatus; assembly: GCA_030762935.1. Taxonomy (NCBI): domain Eukaryota; kingdom Metazoa; phylum Arthropoda; class Insecta; order Mantodea; family Hymenopodidae; genus Hymenopus; species Hymenopus coronatus. Next base: position 44,063,813 of record CM060887.1, read on the forward strand.
TCTTGAAGCACCTATATAGTCTGCTGCTGTTTACATTCCAACTTATATGCATAGATCCACGATTCGTCATCTGTTGCAATCCTGTATACTCTTTTGCAGCCCCATCATTGTATTTTGTGAGTATCGACACGAGCATAATTTTGAGATTGTATCAAATTATGTGGGATCCAACAACAACAAGCCCTTTTCACGGCTGAATGATCTGCAATATTTTATATATGTAGATAAAACTAATGCCTAGGGTTGCCTCTGTCTTACAGTATATGGCATGACGATCTTGCACTATCAGTTTTTACACAACCTCAATATTTTCAAGCACAGCAACTGCTTTTGGACGACCAAAAAATATACCGTCAGTGAGCGAACGACGGCCAAGTTTAAACTCGTTATACCAGCGGTTCTGAGCGGCAAAGAATTGAACTTCATCCTTAAATGAGCAGTAAGTTAATCAATGCGCTCTTATCTTAAAAATCCTCGTCAAAAATCTTCACGAGTTCATTTTTTTGCTGAGACACAATTTTAAAGTCAGTGTAAACAACAAAAATAACGCTTTTTTGACAAAATATCTGAAGTCAACAATGTAAAACTTTCCAGGTGGAAACACCAGATGGCATCTAAAGCAATCAGTGTTGCCAAGGTTCAAAATATAAGTAATGGGCCCTCATGGAATATATTTAAAAACAAATAAAATGTTTAAAATATTCACTTAAGCGTTGGGTTAATGGAAACTATATTTTTCCGTGAGCGATACGGAGTTACATAACGAACCATATGTTTCACACCGTTGATCTATAAAATCATTACGAAAAAGTATTTGATGGAAAATTCATTTGATTGTTACACTTTTTTAGAGGTTTTGTAAATGGTATTTCACTCCAATGTGTTTTAAATGATCATTCATGCTCGCTATATGGCAGACAGATGTATAAATGACTGCTGGCATTTTGCAGCAAACGCAACTGTTACCTTCGCCCATTTGTCTCCATCTGTGGGGCACGTGACTTTGAATATTCATTAAGTTCTCTCGTTTGGAATGGAAATGTTACGGTTCAAAACATTTTTACGACTTTGCGTGTGCCAGTCGACAGACATCCAACTGCCTGGTGGAAGAACTTTCTCACTTTCCCACTTACACATTCGGAGAAGAGGTGTAACAGATGCATCCAAGAACAGATATATTTCCTGTGCAATTCTTATGAGCTCATGACCAGCAAATTCGTCCCTTCTGAAGTCCGTAAAATATTCTTATCCCGTAATCGGAGTAAGATGTGCCTTATGGTAAAGCTTGAGAGAAGCATGAAAGTTCGTTTCATTTTATTCTACTTCAGACGTTCATATTGTCTGACGTTAATATAAACATAGCTGCCATAAATGCATAGCACATTTGGGGTACAAACACTGACGTTTACTCTAAATTTATCTGTAGACACAAGAAGCACATGCTCCATAAACTGCTTACTTTCTCTAGCATGTATGTTCAATAAACATAGTGGATGGAGAAGGTGTTGTATTCCACCCAAACATTCAATACCGAGATTTATCTAGAAATACATGATTTGAAACCCCGTGAAGGAAATAAAAAGCATTTCGAAAACCTGTGTGAGTGTGTGTGTGTGTGTATGTCTGCAGGCAGCGTAACTCAAAAACAAAACGTTGGTTAAATGCCAAACTTGATATTTAAGTTCAGCATCTTCCAGGGATGCGATGCGAAGATTTTCAAGATAATCCCCCAATCCCAACCACCTTTGTAAGGAATATTTTTCGAAAACTTAGATTCATTCAAAAATGGCTTAACGATTTTGATTAAAATGCCTTATCTTTAAGATATTTTTATGACAAACGAACGAATATCTTTAATTTTCTGGGAATAGCTCTTGAAGACCCTTTCGTTTTAAATGATTTTATATAACTTTTGTATAACTGGTACACCGTAAGAACCTACTACACAAAATGTGCAGATCCCGTTAAAACAATTTATATTTATTTTATAGAAATAACCGTTTACAAGATAACATATGTTATTGAATTTCTTGAAAGGGAGATTATCTTTCTTTTCGTTTCCCTGTTATTTACCTCTAGTAAGCAAAGAGCACTGAATTTTAATTGTTTCACATATCGACTAGCTTTTAAAGGATTTGACTGTCACTTTAGCCTGTGTATTCCCTTATTTATCTTATACTCACAAAGAAGCAAGTAATAAGACCAGCTCTGCTAATTTATCTTGATTAGCATGATGGAGATTAAATAATAATCTTTTGTGAGAAAAGTTTATTTGCGAACAGCTAGAGAAAGTCATATGAATAAAACGCATATTTTTTGAGCAGCAATACAAAAGAAAGA